>PVJC01000054.1:0-188556 GCA_004026665.1 Murina feae | reverse complement strand
ATGTTTCAAAAAGCTGTGTTTCGCTAGAGGCAGTTTAATCAGAGCTGAGCTGAGGGGCGCAGCTTCACTTTCGCTGCTGCCGCAATGGAAAGGGCTGTTTACTCAGGTCCGGGAGTGGCGGCCGCCATGTTGGCTGGGCTAATTTGCATACAGCCGCTCTGATTGGCTGGTGGGCGTGGCTTACCCTGTCTCGGAGAAATGGTTAATTTTAATATTTCGCTTTTATTAGTTTATATTTATATTTATATTTATATTTATATTTATATTTATATTTATATAAAATACATAGTTATACAGTCATTTTGCCCTCCAAAAATATGCCAATATATTCTACCACCAGTAGTATAGGAAAGCCCAATTGCCCATATGCTCATCAAAACTAGCCAAGATGGAGAAACCGTTTCAACTCATTCAGTTTTGTCCTATATCTAGGTGAATGATTTCCTAGACTTTAATTCCAAATTGCTAATTCACTCTTTAGCTATATCCTTTCTGCCATTCTGGAATTCAAACCTTCTCTTAGGGTGTGTGTGAGTGTGTGTGTGTGTGTGTGTGTGTGTGTGTTAAGAGGCCGCGAGCACACACAAAGAGAGAATGCTTTTTCACAGAAACCTGTGGTTATGGATGCAATATTCTCTTTCACTTCTCTGTGGTTAACAATTGCAAACAATGTTGAAAATTTGTTTTAGTTGGATTCTGGTATATCTATCAAGACTCAATTTCTATTGAAACACATGACATATTTTTTATTTTATTTGAGAGAGAGATTGATTTGTTCTTTCACTTATGCTTCTTGTATTGGATGCTTGTTAGCATAGTTTCCTGTATTTGTATCATTACATGTCTGTATGCTATGATATTAATCCGTATTAATTGTATGTATTTGTTTGGCTGAATATTTGTCACCAGTCTCCTCCAGTAGCTTTGTGACAGGCAGGACCATGTCTCTCTTATTCAGTGGACATCAGAGATAAGAAAGTCAAGAAAGTAGGAATGTCCCCACTGCCATTCTTATGTTGCTTTGTTCTAGTTGCTCCAAGAAAGGATAGTCCCATGATGTCATCTAACTTAGCTGTTTGACAAATATCATTAACCTCTTAGGAGAGAGGATCATTTTGATGTGAAATAGAATAACATCCATTATGTTTATCATTAAAAAATAGAGTGTGCTGTTGTTGTTATGTAAACATCTGGTTGATGGTAATGTAGTCCCCAAAGCTGCTGACAATTGGGTTATGTGAGGGAATAAACATGGGCAACATTAGAAATGACACCATCATCTTCCCCATGCCCCAAACAGAATGCTTTCCTGAGATAGCAGAAATTGCATTTGTCAGACATGAAATTTATGTTCCTAGGAAAGGGACACCTGACATTATAATGAACCTCACAAGAGCATGTAAAGGGGTTTGGAAGAAAACGAGACATTCCAAAGTATAGAAATTATTGATGGGATCATAATAATGCTAATTTTAATAACAGTCGATCTGTGAATGGCCTGCCAGCTTCACTCTCGACCATATTGCACTCTTATTTATGATGATCCTAATGTAATGGGAAGTATTCTTGAATTAAAAATGCATGTAGTGCTTAGATAAAAGAAATGCCTCTTGGGTGGCCCTGTGGCCACTGTGCTTGCCTGTGAGCTGTTGCAAAGGACAAACCACACAGTGTGTGTGGATGTGTCAGTGGGACAACCCAGAGGGTCTGCTCCTGCAGCTGGCCCTGGGACCATGGTGCCAACTCATCTGCAGTGGTCATAATTCAGTAAGAGGCTCCTGACCAACACTCAGATTTATTTTCATGAGGAAAAGCATAAAGTACACACCCAAGCCCCTCTGATAAGATCTTTAACACCCATTGGATTCTTCTCCAGGAGACAGATGGCTTCAGTCTTGGCTCCCTGTCCCAACTGGCCCATGGTCTTTCCAAATGATGCTGCCTGGCTCTTGGTTCTCCTGTGGGTGAGCACCAGAGTAGCCTTTCTCTCAGCATTGGCACAAAGCAGACGGCTTTTGTGTTCTGGAAGTTCCCAGCTGATTCACTTCCAGCATCAAAAAGCACCATTATGCATCTGCCTGGTCAGGAAGGAGGTCACACACTGGCATTTCATTTGTCGCGCAAATGACAAAGTAAGCAGGGTGAATTCATCTGCGATAAATGAAGACCTCTTGTCCCCTCAGGCAGAGCTTGGGAAATATTTAAGGAAAGTTTCTTCAATGCATTGTCCATTGTTCCTCACCGGCAAGGTGGGAAACAAGGAAAGAATTTAGTAAAATATTTTATTGTGTTAACCCCGCATGCTCTACACGAGCGATTTTCAACCTTTTTCATCTTGTGGCACACATAAACTAATTCTAAAATTCTGTGGCACACCAAAATATATATTGTAATTTGTTGCCAATCTGACAAAAAAAAAAGTATAATTTTGATTGGTTTATAAAAAATAATAATTTTTGTTCCAAAATGACATTTTTAACAACCAGATGTCTATGCTTGTATATAAGTGTTTCTATTACCAACAATTAACAACCAGGTGCAACCTTATTATACAATGTGACCAATAAGATGAAACTCAGTTATATGAGTTATATATTTATGGTTCAAGACAGGGCATTCACACCAGACCATTATTGCTATTGTCATTTTTTAAATTTGACAATCTAAGGAAAAAGAGTTCAGTGCCCCTAACTAAATAAGCAGGTATTGCATGTTTTAAAAATTCTTACAGCACACTGGATGAAAACCACTGCTCTACACTATTGTAAGGACATTAAATTATTTTCTTCTATCACCAGAATTCATATATATATATATATATATATATATATATATATATATGTAAAGTAGAGGCCGAGTGCACAAAAATTTGTGCACTCGGGGATGTCCCTCAGCATGGCCTGTGCCCTCTAGCAATCTGGGACCCCTTGGGAGATGTCCACCTGCTGGCTTAGGCCCACTTCCCGGGCAATCAGGCCTAAGCAGGCAGCCAGACATCCCTTTGGCAACCCAGGGGCCCTCGAGGGATGTCTGCTTGCCAGCGGGGAGCAGGCCTAAGCTGCTGTCGGACATCCTTAGCTCTGCTGAGGAGGCAGGAGAGGTTTCCATCACCACTGCTGTGCTGGCAGCGGTCAGCCTGGCTTGTGGCTGAGCAGAGCTCCCCCTGTGGGAGTGCACTGACCACCAGGGGGCAGCTCCTGCATTGAGCATCTGCCTCCTGGTGGTCAGTGTGTGTGATAGTGACCAGTCATTCCCAGTGGTTCTGCTGTTAGGGTTAATTTGTATATTACCCTTTAATTATATAGGATAGAGGCCTGGTGCATGAGTGCAGGCCTGCTGGTTTGCCCTGAAGGGTGTCCTGGATCAGGGTGGGGTTCCTGCTGGGGTGCCTGGCCAGCCTGGGTGAGTGGCTGATGGCTGTTTGGAGGCTGGCCATATCCCCTTAAAGGTGGGTGTCTCCCTTGGGATGCCTGGCCAGCCTGGATGAGGGGTTGAGGGCTGTTTTCAGGCTGCCCACATCTCCTTCAGGGAGTAGGGTCCTGCTGGGGTACCTGGCCAGCCTGGGTGAGTGGCTGATGGCTGTTTGCAGTGAGGCTGGCTGGAAACTGGTATCTGGGATTTATTTAATTTACAAAGTAGAAACTTTGTTGCTTTAACTGGAGCCCAGGTCAGGTTGCCCCTGACAACCCAGGCTCCCAGCACTTCCTTGAGCCCAAGGCTGGAAGCAGATATCTGAGGTTTGTTTATCTTCTATAATTGAAACTTTGTTGGCTTGAGCGGAAGCCATAGCTGGCCTAGCTAGACAGGAATCTTAGCTTCCTCCATCGCCAGGGCAAGCCTCCTGCTTATTCCAGTTCTGTTGCTACCAGCTGCCATCTTGGCTGGGTTAATTTACATATTACTCTTTTATTAGATTATATATATTAGATTATATATATCAAAGCAACTGGAACAACCAGATCGACGGTCGCTATGACACACACTTTGGCTGGCCAACTGGCCCAGTAGTGGCAGAGCAGCCAGCCAACCTCCCTCAGCCCCTCCCCAAGGTCAGCCCTGCTCTTGATTGGCCCGATCAAGGCAGGCCCGCTGGACCCCACCCATGCACTGGGCCTCTGGTCAATAATAAATTAGTCATTGTTGTTGTAACTTTCATAACAAGAATACCCATCTTTACTGAGCTCCTACTATTCTGAACCATCTTCACATATATTATCTCAGTTAATTTATGAAAGTTCTGTTAAAGAATATACAGGTTCTGTTAATATCGCCATATTACAGATGAGAAAAACTGCAGCATGTAGACGTAGAGCCATTAGCCAGAGGATGACATGCATTTTAAGTCCAGAGGCCAAACTAAAATTCAAGTGAGATCTCATGAAATCTAGCTCATCAGCTCTCAACTTGTATGCAGTGCTGTCTTGGTGGTTCCTGTCCTGGGTTCACATGTTAGAAATGGACTCTGAGAGCTTCATGTGGACTTGTTAGTCATCAACAGTTAGCCTTCCTTTCCACTGTGGTCAATCCATAGCTTAAGAAACCAAATGAAAAGAGAATTATGGATGCTTGTACTATTGAGTATAATTATATTTTTGAAAAGTTACTTCAAATGTACCTGTGAAGGTCAGAAGTTATCTATTCTTTTTAATTTCCACATAACCCATATCTGCCATGACAAACTCTGTCCTCCTGTTTTCATACCCCGAGTGCATACAATTCTGGGTCTTTCTATTCCATCTTGAATCAATCAAGCCAGCAATCAATCATAAAATATTCTCACTCCTTTTCCTCTCTCTCTTTAATTTATTTTTTCCTGAGTAATCCCTGAGATGATCTTTTAAATACTGTTGGGAGGAAATTCATTTTCAATATCTCCGTGGTTGGTATTGCCGGTTCATTGCTCTACCAATAATTCTTTTTCAGAGAATTTTCACTTCTACCTCATAAGCTTCTACCTGCCCCCAGAGTTTGCAAAAGTATTATGAAAACATGAAAGCATTCTTGAGTCAAAAATCTTCATAATGAGTTAATTCCAAGCATCATCAAGAGAACTTTGTAGTTGAGGAAATTCATGATAGATAATTGATCTATAATGATACACAGTGCCCTATAGTAGATGATTTTTAAAAGTCAGCTTGTCCCTATTACTAACTGCAGGGTACATTTATCTTTACAAAAAATGGTTAAAGGCTATAGAGGTGATGGGACACAAAGGCTGGATAAGAGCACCCATAAGGCTTTGCAGTAGAGTGCAAAGGTTGGTTACCAGCTTGTAGAATCAGACATTATTATGTGAAATGAGGTTACTTGAGTTCAAATCAAATCCACCAGTAGTAGCTGTTGCCTTGAGCAAGTCACTTACTGTCTTTTAGCATCAATTTTCTCACCTGTAAAATGGGAAAAATAAATGTATGTTTCTCATGTAATTGCTGTTGAGATTAAATACAACTGCATTAATATCTTAGAGCAGTGCCTGGCACATTACAAGCCTGAAACTTAATGAACACTTACTATTATTTGCTGAGATAACTTACCTCTCCTGTGGCAAAAGACATCTTTTCAAGGCCACATGGAGTACCTACCGGCATGTGCAAAGGCTAGGCCCACTCCTTTTTCATGGTTAAGCAATGCACATTCTCGCTTTAATGATCAAAAAGACAGTTTTATGTAGGGGCTGTGACTTTTCTTATCCTGAATGTTTTCTATTGGAGATGGAAGAGTCCGGCATCCTGGGTGAATAATGATGCGTGTCTTTATGGCTTAAGTGTTTAAAGGAGCTGCAGCACATTTGTGAAGATTTATTTCCTCTCGGGCATCTATTCCACATGTCCCACAGCCCAAAGGTTGTGGAGTGTCAGGCGGAGGGCCTGTTTTCCCCAGGTAGTGGCTGCTCAGCGTCACTTTGATTGAACGAGGGCTTTGAAAATGGAAACGTGTTTACAGAGTAGAAAAGCAGGTAGGTCTCCGCATAAGTAGGGCCTGATGAGTTTCTATGGCAACCTCATTCAGTATCACAAGGGCCATTCTCGTGGAAAGAAATGACTTTCAGAGATGTGTTCTGGAACATACTTTATGGTCAGCCTAACTATGGGGATTAAGAAAAATATTGGACTAGTGTACCTCAGTGCCACCATAGTTTTGCTGGGTTGTTGGAGCCATTAAAGGCACTAATGCCTCAGATACTGAAGAAGACCTCAAGAAGTGAAACATGTCTTCTTAACACCCGGAAGATCCCTCAACTTAAGAACTCCCTTCGCCCTAGTTGGATTGGCTCAGTGGATAAAGCATCAACCTGTGGACTGAAGGGTCCTGGGTTCAATTCTGGTCGAGAGTATGTACCTTGGTTGCAGGCTTGATCCTCAGCCCTGGTCCAGGCATGTGTGGGAAGCAACCAATCAATGTGTCTCTCTCACATTAATGTTTTCTCTCCCTTTCTCTCTCCCCCTCCTTTCCACTCTCTCTAAAAATCAATGGAAAAATATCCTTAGGTGAGTCAACAACCACAAAAAGGAGCCCTCCCCTCATTTGCCAAGTTCTTGTTGAAATTTGGGGGGGAGGAAGAAGGAGACAAAATCATATTCAGAAGAGTTTTATTCTCCTCACCTGATTCCTGCTTCTTAAAAAAATCTGTTGTCAAATTTCTGAAACAATTTCCAGACATGTGCAGTTAGCAAAATGGATACTCAGAGCATGGGGCGAGTATAGCTCTGCTTTCATTTTAGCATTTGGCCTCTGAGCTTCAGTGATGTGATCTCAGGTAACCTCAGGGAAAACTGACTCAGGCTGCTGTACGGGGTGACAAGAAACAATTAGAGTTTGAGTAAAAAGGCACTCATGCAACATCTGATTTATTTTCATACTTAGAGCATATAGACATACGTAACCTGTATTTTTATGCAGCATGATTTTTTAAATTATGCATATGCTAGAAGGTTAAAGAGAACACTGTTTTCCAAGTTTAAAAAAAGATTTAATTTTCATCATAAAGGGGAGGGTGACAAGGGAGTCCCTTTATTCTCCAACTTATTTATTGTGGAACACTTCTCTCTCCATTTACCCAAGGTTCTCACCTTGTTCCACCGTCACACTGACTGACATGAGATTTGGTTCACCTACCTGCTAGCACTGAGGTCAGAAGTTCACAGATAGTTAAGATATTTTAAGAAAAATTCTTCATGATCAAGGTTCTTTGAGTTTAAGACCCTAGAAAACGAAGCCACGTTATCCATCCAATTCTACCATTTATAGTAGCAGAAATTGGGATTCAAAAGCATGCAAAAATGTTCCTTCTTCCTGTCCCTGTTCCTTTCTTTCCCCTTCTGCTTCCCTGATGGTACTGTTTGCATGTGTGAGAAAACATTAGAATAAACAAATAAGCCAAGAAAAAATAAACACTTGAAAATCTTTTACAATCTTACCATTTAGCAAGAATCACTATCAACATTGTGAGAAATATGCTTCCGGGGCTTTGTCTACAATTATATGTAATAAAACAATTAAAACAATAATAATAATATTTATATAAGACTTACTCTGTGCCAAGCACTTTTAAAAATGCCTCACATTTAACCCTTCAAAGAACCCCATGACTGGAGAACACTGTTATTATCCTCCCTGATGTATGGAGAAGATGGGGTAGAGACAGGTCAAGCGACCTCAGCAAGGTTTGTAAGGTCGTGAGAGTGGGTGTCAGAGCCCAGATTACCTTCTCTGAAGCACTCCGTTATCCAGCCTCTCGGGGAGGGGGGCTTGTTTTGAAAGAAATATGGCCTCATCTTTTATAATTCTTTCACTTCATGCATTGTGAGCTTTCCCCAAGGTTGCTATGTATTCTTCAATGGAATCATTTTTCATGGTTCTCCTTGTGACTCCATGGGAAAGAGCATGGGACAGCATGTATAAATGATGCACTGTTGGTGGGCATGTAGACTGTATCCATAAGGTCGTCCAATCGAGGAATTTTCTTCTTGGTCCTGGAAACACTCACTCTCCAACTGACTCACGTACCAAGTTTGTTTGAAAAATAAAACAGATTGCATGTTGCAAGACAGAGCTGCTGGCAAAATACTCCAACGTGTCAGATTTATACAAACCCATCTCCTGTGAATTGCACCACGTCCTAGAAAACTGAAAACCATGAAAATGAGTGCTCATATTTTTAAGGAGCTCACTGATAGCTGATAAAAATATTGCATTTTCTGTAGCAGTTTTTATATAACTTCTACCTTAAAGGGATGAATTGGATGGTACTAGGCGGTAATTTTTTAACATGAGCATTGACAAAATCAACACCATCTGCCGGTATTGACTTATTCTGCAGCGTTCTCATGCTGGGTGGTTTTATTTCACTTTTTTCAGAAATGGTTAATGACACATCCGGTAGTCAGTGAAGGTACACTCTGGGTGATGAAATGTGGTTGTAAGTTTGCACAAAATGCTAATGAAACTTTCGTTTTCCTTTCTATTAGAACCAATGGGACATGCCTGAGTCCCTGGCTGGTTACTCCTCATAGACCAACTGCACAATGATCAGCTTGGTAGGACTTGAACTTTAGGGACAACATGGTGTTACTTTGGGTCCTCAGAGGAGCAGATGCCAAGACAGGATTAAAAATGTAAGAGACTTGGAGGGGGAAACAGCTGTGAACACAAAAGCAGGAGTGTGGAAGGTGGGGAGGGCCTTCAGATGACAATGTCAGTGTGACACCAGGGTGACAGGAGGGGTGGAAAGAGGGTGGACTGAGAAACAGAGTCACAAACTGAGGCACATTCTCATAAACGTTAGCCAGACAACAACTGGGAGCCAGAGTTGTCCATCGGAGTATTCCCACATCCCAGAGAAATAGCCATGAGTTAGTACCCACGGTGCTCGGTCACGGGCCGAGAGTGGCCATGGGAAGCCTGGGCTTGGCCCAGATGCAGGGGTGGATCCAAAGTGGCCCAGCAATGGGGACTCATGCTCATGGTCACAGTCACCACAGATATGTACGCAGGCAATGGCAAAGGGAGACATGAGATGACCCCTGCATTTATTTGTCACTGTATCTTTTTAAAAAAGGAAATGCAGTCTGACTGGCATGGCTCAGTGGTTGAGCATAGATCTATGAACCAGGAGGTCACAGTTTGATTCCCAGTCAGAGCACATGCTCAGGTTGTGGGCTCGATCCCCAGCAGGGGGCGTACTGGAGGCAGGCGATTGATGATTCTCTCTCATCATTGGTGTTTCTATCGCTCCCTCTCCCTTCCTATCTTTGAAAGCACTATAAGAGAAATGGAAAGGCAATAGTTTAAATGATCTCTCCTCCCCCAGTTTCTCCATTGGACTCCAAGAAAGGGTGCCCATAGTAGGAGACGTGCATCCTGTTTTGATTAAATTCTATCAGCAGAGGGAAAGGGAAGAGTGCTTAACTCAGTCCTTACCTCTTCATCTGCTCTTATAAATCCCTCAGGGGCACTATTGCTGCTACTAATTTTGCTTACAGTGAAAGGGCTCCTTAGGTGTGTCATAAAATTTGGCCCAAGAGCCTTAAAGCCCCACCTCCTATTTGAGTAGAAAAATCATCTAGAGCCCTAATCAATTTGGCTCAGTGGATAGAGCATCAGTCTGTGGACTGAAAGGTCCCAGGTTCGATTCCAGTCAAAGGCATGTATGTACCTTGGTTGCAGGAACATCCCCAGTAGGAGGTGTGCAGGAGTCAGCTGATTGATGTTTCTCTCTCATCACTGTTTCTAACTCTCTATCCCTTTCTCTTCCTCTCTGTAAAAAATCAATAATATACACACACACACACACTAGGGGCCCGGTGCACGAAATTCGTGCATGGGGGGGGGGGAGCGGGGAGGCGGTCCCTCAGCCCAACCTGCACCCTCTCCAATATGGAGTTCTTGGGGACTCTCACAATCCAGGACCTCTGGTTCTTAACCGCTAACCTGCCTGCCTGCCCTAACCACTCTGCCTGCCTGCCTGCCTGATCCCCCTAACTGCCCTCCCTTGCCGGCATGTTCACCCCTATTAACTTTCTTTTTTAATCTTATCCCCTTCATGCACAATTGTATTTGACTTCCTTATTGGCTTCTTCCTCTCACACAATTTTTCTCCTTTATGTAACACTTTTCCTACTGACTCATCATTTATAAACTTTTCTTTCCTCCTTATTTCCTACTTCTGTTCCATCATCATTCTTCCCATTTTTCCACTATCCTCCTTCCCTTCCCACATTCCTTCTTTCCTTTATCTTTACCCCTGTCCACCCTCCCCTTTTCCTTCCTTCCCACCTTAATTTTTTTCTTCACTTTCTCCCTCTGACCTGCTTTGCTCCCTCCCCAATTCCTTCCTTCTTCTCATTCTCCTTTTAAGCTCTACCAGCTCACCCTTTATAACTTTTCTCCCTGCCATCTTTTTCTCTCATCCTACCTTTGCCATACATTCTTCTCCACTTACTGCCATTGTTTTAATACCTATCTATCTACCTGCCTAATTATCCACTATCATTTATCTTTTTTTTCTTTTCTGACTTCTTTTAAAATCTGTCCCCAGTACACAACTATATTTGGTTTTCATTATAGGTCCTACAGTTCTCTCATACATCCTCTTTTTTTAACTCTGCTGTCCACTGACTCTTTTATAAAGTTCTTCCCTCCATCCTGTTCCACCCCTCCCCCACGTGGTTGCTTCCCCCCAAACTCTCCCTGGCTACCGCTCCCTCCACCCACCTCCTGCCCATCTCTCTGTCTCCTGGCTCCCACGGGTTCACCCCAGCTCTGAAGGGAGATGGGGCCTCTCACAGGAAACCCCTGCCCCTGTGGCAGATAAAATGGAGCCAGCAAGAGAGTGGGCCCAGAAGGCGGTGTGTGTATAAGAGAGGGAGCAGCTCTCCTTCCCTCATTAAAGCTTCCATGGGGAGAGGACATTAACGCCCAGCTCAGGGCTCAGCCCCAGCCAGGTGGCAGCTGTCCATGCAGCCCCAGCACTGCAGCTGCAAAGCAGGAGCACCTCCACCTCTGCACCATCCACCCCTCCATTCAGAGACCCGCCAATGGCACAGCTTCTGACTCCCCTGGACAGCAGTGTGGGCTTGCTTCTCCTACCCCTTGGCTTCTGCCTGGAATCAGCCTGGAATCCATCACGGGCACAGGCCTGGAAAGCGATCGATGGCCAGGGGCTTCATCTCCGTGTGTGCCCCGCCATCGATCGATTTCCAGGCCGCAGCCTCAGTATGAGGGCCAGCTCGCTCCTCCCGCCCTCCAGCTGCCTGTAATCCATCACGGAGCACACACATGCCTCCATGTGTGTGCCTCACGATGATCGATTCCAGGTCGAAGCCTCCGGCCGCTCGCTCCTCCCGCCCTGCTCCTGCCGCCCCCAGCTGCGGCCACTGGCTGGCTCGCTCCTCCCACCCCGGCTCCCGAGGCAGAGGTCTTCTGTCTGCCCTGCTGGACCCCGGTGTGCGGCTTCTCTGGGGCTGCAGCCTCCGCCATCTTGGCTGGGCTAATTTGTATACAGTTGTTCTGATTGGCTGGTGGGCATGGCTTAGGCGTCCCGAAGAAATGGTCAATTTTAATATTATGCTTTTATTAGATTAGATATATAAATCATCTGGGAATGGGAGAGGTGGAATTTAGGGAAGAACACATGCTTTCCAGTCTTTCAAAACCAAAAACATGTTTTGAAGAGCAGCAGGATTAAAAAATGAATCCTGTATGATATAATCACACCCTCTATGCCAGGCCTTTCTGTTATCATCTTCCTCGATTTTCCAACCTCCTGAGATCAGTAGGGTTATGTTCTCATTTGTGTTGTTGGGCTTGCTTCTTTGTTTACAACAGAAGAGGGACATGAAGTTCAAGAAGATCTGTTGAGGTCTCATTGGCACATTCCTAGCCAGGAAAGACCTGGCGTTTAAGCCTGTGCTCTCTCTGTCTTTAATTTTTCTGAATTCATATACAGAATAGATTTGCCAATGAGTTTTTTCACTCCACCAGTTCCTTTGCTTTACTTAATGGGGGAGAAATCCTAATATTTACGCAGATATTTTTCTTCACGTCCTGGAAAGGGTACTAGATGGGGAGACCGACACACTGAGTAGTTTTGTGGCTGTGAATTAGCTAAGCTCTCTGGGCCTCAGTATTTTTGTCTATAAAGAAAGGAGATTGGGTGATGTGGTGTTTACCAAACTTCTGTAATACCACCTATAATTTATTTGCTTGATATTTTATTTAAAACAATGCATCCTTTTTAACTTAAATGTATTTAAAATCAAAACATTATATCACTGTTTAGAATGGAACATCAGCATGAGTAGAAGTGTGTATGTATGATTTATATAGTATTTTATATCTTTATTATGTACATAGCCTATATATACAAAATGCCTTTGCCATGTATATGCATATAATGTGAGGTCTATAAGGAACACAGAGTGTTAAAGAATACTTGCAACAAAGCATGAGACTTTTTCCTTAATGTAATCATAGGAAAGTTTGATGGAAAATTGAAAATAAGTGATTTCTGGTGAAAATGCTCTGAAAACCCCATGTTGCTTGACACTTTGGCCCACTCTTGTCATTTCGTGGGTGGTCCACACCTTGGGATACACTGAATAATGATTTGTAATATCCATTCCATCTCATGCACTTGCGATTTCCATTCTCCCTTATCTTCCCACACCCTCGGCCTCATTTCCCCCTCATCTCTCAGTTATAAGAACTGTGAGTCCTCTGGCTGCATAAATACTCTCTCTGTATCTTGGCTCACATGCAGAAAAACCAAGAGCTGAAACAAATATGAACAATTCCTTCCTGTTCTTCTGGGAGAGTTCAAGAGACAGAAATAGACAGAACCAGAGAGGCAGATGAAGGCTTAAGGTGAGCCACCAGCAGGGTTTTCCCCAGCCAAGCTCATGTTACAATGAATAGTGTGTAAAGAACCATGCAGCTGAGTATATGGACAAAGTTTTCTCAGATATCTCACATCACCAGTCCTATTGTGCTGCCCCAGTCCCCCAACCATCCCACCAAAAATGAACCCTTTGCCACATTTTATCCTGTGGTATTTTAGAAAGAGCATGGGCATTTCAACTAGACAGAACTTGGTTCCCATCCCACCTGTCCCCCACATCAGGGCAGAGATGCAGAGGCTCCAGTGTGTAGAGAACTTAGAGTAGGCAGCAGGGGTGGGCGGGGGGTGAATCTCTGGAGAGTTGATGGGGGAAGGAGTTCCACAGGCAGAGGAAGGAGAAGTCAGGGAAAGAGGGGCTGAGGGCATTTCAACTCTGGTGTCCATGCAGCCGTCCCCAAGACAGTGTCCCTGGGCAGGTATGTGATAAGCAAGAACTGATCTATCCTAACTTCTAACTACATGGGTCTGAAGTCTGAAACTGTGTGGTTAATGTCTCAGCTATTTTTCTAGCACCCTCTGGGAATGGAGATACCTCTTCCTTCACTCTCTGCCTTTCTGCCTCACCATCTGCTCCCCAATTCTGCGCTAAGTACCACTCTCCATCTTCCTTCCCACTTTGACCCCCCAATGCCAGGATTTGAAATTATCCCATGTATACACATATCCATATGATATTGCTGCTCTTCCCTCACTGAGCTGTAAGCTCCATCTGATGGACCTTATCTGTCCGGTTCACAGCTTGTTCTCAGAGTCTAGAACAGTGATTGGCACATAGCATAGGTCAATAAATATTTATCCAAGAGTCAAATAAAGGCCCAAGGCAATTGTGCCCATTCAGTCTACCTCGGTGAATTAGCTCCTCGTGCTGACCATCACCTGGGGCTTTGTTGTAAACACCTCTTCCAAATCATCACTCCCAGAGAGTCTGATTCCGTTTGTCTTGGGTGAAGCTTAGGAATAGGTATTTTTAAGTAGCAACTCCGGTGACTGACTCCGTCAGGGCCCAGACCGACACGTGGGAGACACACTCCCCTGGGGGATGTTACTAAAGACAACGATGTTGACAGCATCACCTTAACCACATTTCTTATATTGCAAGCAATTAACGATGTATTCATGATGTTTAAAATCTAGAATACCTCAAAGGTTTATCCGGTGTGGCTTGTGCTTCCTGCACACATATACTCCGTCTGTGTGCAATTAGGTAGGGATACCAGCTGTCCAATCAGGTACCTCCTTCCCGGGAAAAAAGACAGGTTGATTAGGTTAACAAATAAAATGCAGAACTGCTGAGAGGTTGTCCAGATGGCCTCGGGCTTTCTTCTAGAACAGCATCAATACACTGTAGCATTGTGGCAGATGGACTGTAGTGCCGGGAACGAGGCCATTGTGGGTTCTTGCGCCGGTCCCCTGAAGGCTGCCTGGTTGGCTTACATGCATCCAATTGGCAGAATGAAGCAGAAATTGAAAGCCCAAGCTTTAGAGCCAGACAGCCCTGGGTCTGAGTTACAGAATGACCACTGATTAAACTGTGATAAAGGGCATTTTGCATAGTCTCCGTGAGCCTCTGATCTTTCCTCTGTAATTAGGGGTAATATTGTCTAACTCATGGGTGTATGATGAGCTCCCAGTACAGTGTGTCTGGCATTTGTATATATGGTGCTCAATAAATGCAAATATCATAACCTCTGGGAAGATTAACTCAGACCATTTCATTGCCAGAAATGGCTCTACCAAGTCTTCAAAAATCTAATAAATATTGTCTCTCTTGGTCAGGAGAGGGACCAGCCAAAGGTGTTTAGATGGGTAATGGAAAAAGTGAGAATAATGGAACTTTGTTTAACAATTTTTTCTCCTCCAAATTTCATTTGGCATTCCCTTTATGAAGTTAGGATTTCAGTCAATGAATTTTTAAATAGTTACATAATTTTCCTGAAAGATGAATTGGGCTCTCAGAAAAAAAAGTTTGGCTTAATGCAAACAAATGCAAAAATTAATCTCCTAAGGAATAGTTTCAAATGGGTAAACTGAGGAGAAACTACTGGAGGTCTGGGTAACTGTCATATGCCAAGATATGCCCCTCCCCTACACATTCATCTACTTTTTAAGAAATGTGTGTGTGTGGGGCGGGGAGGATATTGACTAACATAGGGGTTATGAAGCACAAGTCAGAGTGAAGGACCTGGGAATGATTTTGGAAGAAATATGGCTCAGATGATTCTATACCCAGCAGCAAACCCAATATGCAGATAGACTTGAATGATAAGCTTGATTTATCCCCAAAAGTGTGCTGACCAGTATGTCCAAGAAGCTGTAGTGCCACCATCATCACCAGGTGTGAAGGCTGGTTACCTGTGGGAGTATCCCTTAGTGGGCATTCCAGTTCCTCAGAGGTTTAGCTTAAGAATGGACTCAGCCCTAGTTGATTTGGCTCAGCAGATAGAGCGAAGACCTGGCCTGTGAGGAAAGGGTCCTGGGTTTGATTCCGATCAAGGGCACATGCCCAGGTTGCGGGCTTGATCACAGTAGGGGGCATGCAGGAGGCAGCCAATCAATAATTCTGTCTCATCATTGATGTTTCTATTTCTCTCCTCTCCTTTCCTCTCTGAAATCAATAAAAATAAAAATAAATAAATAAAAAGAATGAACTTAGGGATCCCAGCACAATCATTTTTTTTTTAATTTTAAAAATAACTTAAATCAGGGAAACAGAACCAACTAATTGGTTGAAAAAACTTTTTACAATTTCACTTACGATACTTGGACAGGCAACATAAACCTCAGGTTGATACTTTAGTATTATCGCAGATCTTCCCCCAAATCATCAGCCTTCTAAACCGGCATCCCTCTCGAGTCCCCACTACTCACTCCACTTCCTCTGCACTTGCCCAGCTCAATTTCTCTTCCCCAACCAGCCCCCTGAACATCTTTTGGGCAGCGGGGTATGGGTAGGGCACGTGGTAGGACAGTTGGAGAATGTTAATTGTAATCACGGGAACATCACTACAGAACTGGCTGCTTAATTAGTTAGGGGTGTGGCCTGGGAATCAGGCTGGGAAAGCTCCCAGGTGGTTTCTTGTGCAGCCCAGTATGGAACCCACGCTGGAGAGAGGAGCAGCCCTTTCCACAGGACTAGAGGTACCGAGCTGTATTTTGTGTGCCTACCTTGGACAAATTAGTGGTAAATCCTGCCTATTCCTGCTTTTACCTTACAGCACAGCCTCATTTGCATGGGATTTGCCTTTAGGATGCTCCTAAGCGTTCTGCCATTGCTTCGCCTTCTTCCTATGTTGTGCTTTGTGTTTTATTTTTGTATGTTGTGCTTTAAATGAGCTTAGTGGTTCGAGTCGTGTTGGTGCTGATGGAGCTTGCTGATTATTTCTTTTCTTCCTCCTGCTGTAGAGAGTTGGGTCCCTTCTTAGTCTCTGGGTGTGCATGAATGGCTCTCACTCGCCTTGCTGAGTTAAGTGACACTAAATAGAGGAGCTGGCTGAAACTGGACCCACGTAATCACATTGTTCATCAGAATGGATTTTAATGTTTCCATGGGGAGGGGGGCATCATCACCCTGGCTGGCGTGGCTCAGCTAACTGGAGTGTTGTCTGATACACCAAATGGCCGTGGGTTTGATTGTTGCAGGTTTGATCCCTAGTCGGGGCGCATGTGGGAGGCAATCAATCACTGTTTCTCTCTCACATCGATGTTTCTCTCACTCTCTCCCCCTTCCTCTCTCTATAAAATCAATAAGAACATATCCTGGGGTGAGGACTGAAAAGAAATCATCCTTGTAGATAAATAGCCCATCCTTCCACAGGGAGCAGCAGACAGATACCAAACTTTTGCTACTTTTCCAGTTGGGCTACATCACAGAGGCAGCACTGTGGGTATAGTCTAGATATCACTGTTCAATATTCTTCTACTCTTGCTTTGCATCACGTGTCCTCAAACTATGGCCTGTGGGCCACATTCGGGTGTTTTTGCCGTCTTGTTTTGTTACTTCAAAATATGTGCAGTGTGCATAGGAATTTGTTCATAGTTTGTTTTTTAACTATAGTCTGGCCCTCCAACGGTCTGAGGGACAGTGAACTGGCCCCCCGTTTAAAAAGTTTGAGGATCCCTGCTTTGGATATTGCCAAGTCCCAAAGGGATACCCAATTTATTGAGGATTTATTGCTGTGTTGTGGAACCCAGTGTGGGAGTCTCATAGACCACAGAGGTGATGGTAGGTACAGCACCTGATGTGGCATTATATAACTTTGGATCACTTAGGCTATACAGCAAGCATGTCAAACTTGGGGCCCGCGGGCTACATGCTTTGTTTGTTTGGCCTGTGTTAGCCTTTGAGTTTGATATGCTGACTATACAGGCTCCGTCATACTATTCACTCAGCCATGTTAGCAAGAAACCAGCTGGAGATAATACATAAGTGATAGGCGTGGCTCCAGAGAAACCTGTGTGTGTGAATAATGAGATTTGCATTTCATAGAATTTTTCTGTCACGAAATGTGATTTTTCTCTTAATTTTCTTCAGCCAATTTAAAAATGCAGAAATTATTCTTAGCTTGCCATTGTGCAAAAATAACCCCTAGGCCCGTCTGCCGCCTCCTGCTGCCGGGGAGGCCTCTCTGTGATGAGAGGTGTTATGGCTTCTCAAAAACTCATGAATTTCACTTGTTAGCAGAGCGAGAGGCTTCAGGTTCGTCTCTCTATTAAACAGCAATATTGAGCTAGAACTTAACCACGCTGTGCTGAGTCCCTTAAATCTTATTTTTAAAACTGCCTTCTGTTTGTTGTAGCTAAATGGAATTTCTATGTAGCACCATGATTAAAAATGAGTTGATCTACAGAAAAATATTAAGAAGAGTCCAGGTGACACATGGATTGGTAATGATCATGGGGCGTGTATTTGGGAAATTGCTATCTATATTTGATTACCTGTGACTGTGTTTTTCTCGGGTGGAATACCTGTGGGTTTTGGGGGCAGGGGTTAGAGGGAGCTCCTGTTTCACAAGCTGATGCTATAATTTTTAAAAAGATCCTCCCCACCTCACATCACACACACACAAATCCACAAATCCCCGAACCACCTAGTCACATCAGAGCCAGACAGGGTATGCAAAACAAACTGAAATACAGTTAAAACTTGAAATGACTCATGAATAAGGTGATCAGACGTCCCGCTTTTGGCCGGACAGTCCCGATTTTTAACCATTTGTCCTGCATCCCATGGCATTTTAAAGAAGCCCCGATTTTTGGAAAGAGACATATGTACTACTCTCTGTAATATTTTAAGTAATAATAATAATAATAAAAAGAACCCCCCCCCCTCGGTCAATGGTGTCCCGCTTTACCAATGTTAAAATCTGGTCACCTTACTCATGAAATACAAGTGCAACTCAGAGATATTGCAGGTTCGGTTCCAGACCACCGCAATGAAGTGAGGATCTCGAGTCACAATCTCTTTGCTGATTAGTGGAGGGTCTTGCCTTCAATTTGTAAAACATGCTACATCTGTGAAGCCAAAGGCAACAAAATCAGCCCAGGGCTGTCCTGCTTAAAATCCCTGGGGTTGAGGAGGGTGGGCTCACCACTGCCCTGGGAGAAACAACCACCCAACCTGAGGCAACCAGCCAGGCTGACCCCGCCCTGCAAGCCTGTTTCTGCCTTTGTGGGGTCCCACTCATGCCCCCCACCCAGCCCTGACCTGCAGTTTCTTGCCCTTGCCTGCTGCTTCCTTCCTTGGCACCTGAGGCAGAGGTGCTGTTCCCTGTTAGCTCAGTTTCTCACTGTGGGCACTGGACCCGGTTATTCCCAGGTCCCAGAGGCTGCCCTCTGCATGAGGACGGTGAGCAGCATGCTGGTCTCTGCCCACTTAGATACCAGGAGTGCCACATCCTTCCACAGGGAGCAGTAAACAGCCACCAAACTTCCTTCTGCTAATTTTCCAGTCGGGCTACATCACTGAGCCAGCACTGTGGGCGTATTCTAGATATTGCTGTTCAATATTCTTCTACTCTTGCTTTGAACATTGCCAGGTCCCAAAGGGAAACCCACTTCGTTGAGGGTTTTTTGCTGTTTTGTGGAACCTAGTGTGGGAGTCTCATGTACCACAGGTGTGCACAGGTGATTGTAGGTACAGCCCCTGATGTAGCATCAAATAACTTTGGATCCCTTAGTTCTCAACCTTCTGGCCCTTTAAATACAGCTCCTCATGCTGTGACCCAACCATAAAATGATTTTCACTGCTACTTCATAACTGTAGTGTTGCTACTGTTATGAATCATAATGTAAATATCTGATATGCAGGATGGTCTTAGTCGACTCCTGTGAATGGGTCGTTCGACCGCCAAAGGGCTCACGACCCACAGGTTGAGAACCGTTGGCTTAGGCTATGCAGTGTGCTTTATGGTTCTCAGGGACTTGACCTTGCCCCGCCCACCATACACTGTGCTTTATGGATCTGAAGGACTTGACCTTTTTCAACCAGACCAGGCACATGTCTCTCCATCAGGCTTTGGCCACACTGTTTGTCGTACTACTCAACTCAGCAATGTCGGAACAGCAGTGCCCAAAGCCTCCAGACACTGCCACATGTCCCACTGCCTCTGAGGTCCTCTCTCCTGGGGACACTGACCCTTAAGTTGCCTCCTCACCCCACTTTTAAACATGGTTCCTCTGGTTTGAACCTTTCATTCTACACTTCCCTCTTCCTGACAAGCACTCTCTTGACTTGTGACCATGCATGTGTCTGTTTATAGAATATCTGTTTGTTCACTAGACTAGGCACTCCCTGAAGGCATGCCGATATGTGCCCTGCCTCCCTGCCAGCATTCGACACCACACCTGGCACGTAGAGTGTGTCAATCAGTGTATTTTGATGGACAGAGTCAGATTTTCATCCCCTCACCTTGTAAGCCTCACACTGTGTTTTCATCAGCACCATCACTCACTGCTCAGGTTTGGGTTACTTAACACAGAAAAATAACCCCTGAGTGCCGAGTACTGACAATCCTCCCTCAGTGATTGTGTCGCTGCCGTGCTTGGGACACAAACAAGTGCTCTGGTGTTTGCCTTTATTGTTGACAAGAGAATAAACGTCATTGTAAATGTCAAAGACAGAGCTTTCCCTCCTCCCCTGTTTCATTATATGAGCTGCTCTTGTGTCCAGGTCTGATTACCTTGAACAGGCAGCCTCTATGAGAAGTAATTTCAGCTACACATGAAGGCTCTCTTCTCCTTAGTACTCCACTTACCATTATTCCTCTCCACGTTTGGGTGCTTTGTGGTGGGGATATTTATTTGTTTGTTTTGTTTACCTGTAGAGTATTTTCTCACGTCCAGTGTGCACCTCTTTCTCTAAGACTATGGCTTCTAATCACCTGTCATCATGGTATCCCCCAGAGCCCCGCCCATCATGCACTGTGCTTTTTGGTTCTGAGGAACTTGATGTTTTCCAACCAGACCCTGCATGTGTCTCTCTACCAGGCTTTGGCCACACTGTTCCCTGTGTTAGACACTTCTCACCCATCACCTTTTCCTAGAAATGAGCCCTTAATTTCCAAGATTGATGGATGTCCCTCCTGCTTACCTGCCCAGGCCCTGATCTTCCCCAAGCATTGAACATCTTAAACCAGACTGCAGTCGCCTCTTCACTTGCCTACACACACACACACACACCTGTGCTTGAAAGTACACAGTGGGAAGAACAGAGAAGGCTTCTATGAGCCTATTTTAAAGGAATTAAGTACCCTGAAACTGAAAATCAGTTCTGTTGTGAGCGAGCTAAGTATAAAAGTCTGCCTTGGGTTAGAGGTACTGAAGAGGAATATATACAGATATCGCAGGAGACAGTCCTAAGTACTTAAAAAGATGTTTCAAAGCAGAAATGGCAAACACACCAAGTCCTTCTGATCAAAACTTAGAAAGGTTGATGGAGGCCCTGCACACTTGAACACTATGTTGAGTAGGATTATGAGGTCTCGTCCAAGCTCAGTAAAAAGAACTATTGGATCCATCAGCAAAATGTGCCATGAACATCCAGCAGGAGTGGCCACATGTACACCATCCAAAGTGCAGGAGGTCACTAACCAGTCTAAGGAAAACCCGAACACAAATGCTGCCTCCTTTACCTAGTGTTTGAATCCAAGGATTCTGGCTTGAAGAGACCTCTTTACCTCTGGACAGGGGCTGCTGAGGTCTGCAGCCTCAGCATGTGGAGCACGTCTGCACAACAGCAAGGGTGGAACTAGAACAATGCCCCGCTGGTTGTCTTTCGAAGAATTCTGCACCCCGCTGAGTTCATGGGACAACATTTCGTGGCATGACTTGCAGTTTAAGAGTCCTCTGGATCTAAGATCCGGCTGCCTGAGGCTGAGAGACGGGGACTGGCAGCCGTGCTAATGTGGCAGGGACTTGATTGGTATCAGCTATGTGCCAGGCTTTTGCTGAACACATTGCTATCCTCTCGCTAGTTCACTGACCCCAACAGTGCTAAGTGGAACAAATCATTGTCCCCCAATGCACAAACGAGGAAGCAGAGGCTTGAAAGATGAACTCGCTAGGGAAAAATCACACAGCTGAAGATGGAGAGAGCTCGAATCTGGCCCAGTCTGACTCCAAATTCACATCTGTAAATGCCTTACTCCATATCGGGGTTTGGGGACGATTTTTATATCGCACCTTTGAGGACATCTTGAGTCTTCAGACCTCTTCACAGACATGGTATAACATAGAAACAGAATGAAATCTGCAAAAACAGTTTCTCTGAAAAGATAGAAAGGGCACTTGACTCTGGAAACGAAGTCTCATTGCTCCCTTGATGGGGAAATCCAGTGGAACCTGGATTATCCTACTTGCTTAAGTTCTTTAGGGATCAGGATGTGAAACTAGAAGCCATGGATAAAAGGAGCCAACATTCCCTGGGGAATTCATTTGTGCTGGGGACTGGGCACACTTACACTGTGTACCCCACAACCCCAAAGGGCTCCATTCATATAAACTACAATGCACATGGTGGCTTTGGGTGTAGGGCAGTGTAGGTCCTGCCTATGGGGTTATGAATAGCCCATGTGGTGTGAAGCATGCAGATGCTCTTGGTTAGTAGCTTATGATTATTCATGTAACTAGAAAGGGGCTGAGCTGGGGTTTGAACTCGGAGCATCCACTTCAGAGCCAAAGGCTCCTCACTGCTCTCAGTGCACCAACACCCTGTAAGCATCCTCTCTCAGGGCCCAGAAGTGGCTGATTAAATCAGCAAGGCCATGCTTGCCCGGATTATAGGAAATCAGTCTTCATAGGAAGCACAAAGCCAGCCATTAAGGAGGGGATGCTATTAGCAGTCGATTGCAGCTATCACAGTTCAGCCCATCTTGCGGGACTATGTTTTAAAAGCAAAATAAACAGATTCCATTTGAATATGTATTGATTCCACATTCAGTCCCATTACCCTGCTTCTTAGTATAGCGTGAACTAGGAAAACAAAACCGCTGGTGAGGAATAATACTTGGTTCAGCACCAGTACACACAGTTGTTCTAGACCTTAAAAAAAAAAAAAAGAAGGAAAAGGGGAAAAAAATTAGCACATTTTTGGGGGACTCCAGGGAAAACAATATGTGAATTAATTTCAGTTTCAAGTGAACAACCGGAATTATTCAGGTAAAAATATTTATGTTAATATGCTGGAACTGCCACACTTTATCAGCGTGACCAGTAGCACTTTCTAAACAACAGCTGCTAGAAAAATGTACACCCAAAATGAGGCAGTTCTCTGGAAAATGTAATTCTGGTATTCTAGCTCTTGTGTGTCCTCTCAGTCCTTACATTTTTCTCCCCACTCTTGCAGGGCGTGGGGTGTGTGTGTGTGTGTGTGTGTGTGTGTGTGTGTGTGTGTGTTGCATGAGTTGCAAATTCAGGGTTAAATGAGGTGCCTTTCTGGCTTGCCTAAAGCTAAACATAAGGTGATGAACACTCCATACTGGTTTGCAAGGTAGAGCCATGACATATCAGCATTTTCATGATGTGTGCTTTTTTTATCTATTTCAAATGACCGTGCGTGAAATTAGCATACGGTAGCAATCACTCATTCTCCGTGGAGCTTCTGGAGTTTCACTGAGAAGTAGGAAAAACAACAGAGATTCTGACGTGGAGTGTTGGGGCCATTGGCTCTGGAAGCAGGCCAGCTTTTTGGCTCAGCTCCCTGCTTAACTGCCTGTGAGCTCTTGAGCAAGTCGCTGAGCTCTGGCTCCGTGTCCTCCATTAGAAAAAAAGGAAATGGACAGCATCTCCACCTCATTGATGGGTATAAGGGTTCACTGAATTGAAACACACATAAAGTGTTTGGCAAAGTGCCTCTTTCCTGGTTAGTAGGGCACTACATTGTAGCTTTTATTGTTATTGTATTGCATGAAGCTCTGCTTTGCACTGTGAAAGAATCTGCCTTCATCGCCGTATATTTTCTTATATTAATAATAGTTGCTAACTTTTCATTTGACCTTTTCTTACTATTTTGTGTATGTTGTCATAAACTTGAACTATACTAAAAGTTAATAGGTTTCTTTAAATGTTACTATGAGTTCCATTTAGAGAGTATTTGCTTTGGCAAGTTAGAGGTATATCCTGCTTTAATCTCCCTACTGGGCTTATTCCATTTAAGGAATTTGCACACCATTTTGAATATTGCACACCTTAACAGAAAACTAGAAAGCATGGTCCCTGCCTTTGAAGAGATCTAGGGGAGGATCACTGACATCTTTTTATGTAGAGGAGAAATCCCCCTGAAATAACAAAGAAAGGTTTAATACACATGTAATGACATGCGATTTAACTATTGAATGAGGAAATCCTGCTAACTCTGCCCACCCGTCCATTCAAGCACACAAATAAAATAAGTAATATCTGAACTGCACGCACAGGTGACCAACCCTTACACAGGCAACAAAGGATAGCACCGTGGGTTTCGGCACCGTGTCTCTCCTCGCAAAATCCTGCCTCTGGTACCTCCCAGGTCAGCTCCCAAGTGTCCGAGTCCCTCTCCACCTTGCCAGCCCACCTGCTTCTACATAGATGTTCTGGTTTGAGTCTTGCTTCTTCCTGGGAGTGGGGGGGCACGTCTCTCACTGAATTCCACTTTGTTTTAAAGAAGAAAGGGCTGGATTGACCACCTTCTGAACACTTTGCTTTGTAAATGTTTTTCCAAGAACTGCTGTTTTATTGGCTTCTCTCTCACTCTCTCTGGCCCTCACTCTCTACCTGTCCCATTCTTGCTGGCTCCCTTCCACAAACTCACAAGCACACACACCCACACTGACACAGACCCTTCAGCCTTTCCTCTCACAGCGTCGTCCCACGTCTCAGAATTGCTTGGCTACAAGTCCGGAAACTGCCAGTCTGCAGCCACCTGTGCAATATCTGCTGGGTGACACCTGCAGTAAGTGGTACACAGCATCAAAAGGGACACATTAAATCCTGATTCAAGCAACACATGAATTGAGCATGATTCTCATCATGGGATCACTGCATATTTTATACAAAAACCAGTTTTCATTTCCCCTAGAAACGTACAGGAGGCCCAAAAAGCAGGACAGCGAATAGGCACCTGTCCCCAGGAAGCTCACAGCCTCACTGCCCCATTCCGTGTAAGGAAGCTGACCCATTCCATGTAAGGAAGCTGCTTCAACAATGTGGGCCTTTGTGTGTGATGCAGCCAATAGTTTTCTCCTCACTAACAGGAGAGGATAAAAAGGGGGAAGGATGGGTTCCCGTCCATTGTATTTTGGATTCGTTACTTTCCTTATTGTTTATCCCCTCTCGCTGGCCCTTTCTCTGAGCCAGAGCAGCAGATGCAAGGATGGGGACAGAAAAGGAGGGGATGTACTGTTTGGCAGAGTAAGCGAAGGAATTGTTCCTGGTGATTCTGACCTTGGCCCCTCAGAGAACTTGGTGGTGTGTCTGGCTATGGAGCCAGCCTGTTTCTTGACCTTGCTTGAAGCTCTTTACCCCTCAGTTGAGTGTACCCTGACATGCCCGGGTTAGGAGCCAGCCCTGAGGCACAAGGTGCCTACCCCACTTGCCTTCAGGGGTCACTCTCTCCGTCTCTCCTGCACTCTGAGCCCCGTTCTTGACAAACAATATTTGTCACTACAGATCATTTCTCTGAACACAATCTGAGCTGTATTCTAGTTTAACTGGAACACTTCTATTTTTCCCTGTGTTATAACCTAAGCACACCTTACCCCAGAGGAGTCCTCCCTAAGTCACTCATTCAATGCACAGCCCACAGTGCAACAGTTAGTACTTGGGAGAAGTCACTCATGGAGGTGTGGACGGGAGAGAAATAAATGCCTCAGATAAAAGAAGGTTCCACCCTCACCACTCACTGCCATTAGGAAGATAAAATATATTCAAACAGAGGACTGGATTCCAATATGGCGCGATAGCAACGACAGAAGACAGAGGGCAGGGAAGGTCAGAAAAATCAAGGAAAAGGGAGGCTTTGAATAAAAATCGCATCGAGCTGCTTTGAATCGCAACAGCTTTGTGGGAGTTAACTTGTTTTGCTTCGTGCTGCTGTATTGATAGAATGGAAAGAATCAGCCCTTTTTACTTGAGTAGTTTACATCTTGGTGCAGTCTCTCCAGGCTATGTTTCTCGATGGTGAAAAATACCTAATGTCCCCAAAGCTTTTCCCACAGATGCCGAAAGGCGGCACCTGGTGTGTGAGGAAGGGCACGTGTCAGGTCTGCGGAGTGTAGTGAAGGTACACGGAATGGGCTGTATTGATCCCTTACTTCCAGTCAGTCCTGTGGCATGAATTATTGACGTGGAGTTGGGATAGCTGGGAGTTGTAAAAGTCACTGTCCAGACACCATGTGTGGCTTTGAACTTGCAGAAACACCCGGGGACAACCACCCCTCGCTGTGCTGACTGTCTCTATGCTTTCTGTGCACTTGAATGTGAGAAGTGATAAGTTTTAAACTTAACTGCTTAATAGTAAATGCTTAAAGGGAAAATTGTGTCCCTGTAGTAACTCTTATAGCCATGTTCTGTTGCATCTGATCATTTTAAAGCCACTGTGAGGCTAATAGACAACATATATCTCAATGAAACAGAATAATCCCTATGATCTTGACTTCTTATAACTGTAATTCTCAAAAATTTAGAATAATGGGTGAAAATCTGGGTGTTTCTATTTCATTACTTTCCCCCACCCCCCATTGGCTCCCTGGATGGAACTGTGGAAAATGTTGTGGACTTATGACTGCCTTTGTCTCTGTCATTGGCCTCCTCCCCACTCCATGTCTACTTATGTAATTCGTCTCTGAATTTGTAGCTCAATGGGGGGTGAAGAGCGAAGCTTTGTGCTAGTATTTACTGGCTGTGGTGGGGAGGGGAAGTGGGGTTTTCCTAACACTAAGTTAGAATTAATTCATCCCACACAGGGTGGCTCCCCAAGTATGTCCTCTGCTCTGTGCTTAGCAGTGACCTAGACTCATGACACACAGAGATGGTGTTAAACATACACCAGAATCCAAAGCATGAATTGTACATGATAAATTCTTAGGAATCCTAGAACATAATGCCGTAGTCCATTAGGCTTCAGTGTGAATGTTTGAACCATACTGAAGATATATATAAATATCAGAAAATAAAACACATTTTCTTCAGAAGACTCCAAGCTTTCATAAAGGTCTTCAAGTAGCTCTGACTAGTAAAGTCAAAATATTAGCTACAATGTACCAAAATGAAAAGGGAGTTTTCTGGTCCAGCTATTTCTCTGCTCACTGAATAGGATCAAGACTTTCTTACTCTCTTGATATGTTATAATTCATTAATGTTGAAATACTGTCTACAGTTGGAAAGACAAATAGATTTTTATCTCAAATTCGGATTCCTGTTGATTGGGGGTGACTGCCTATGGTGTGGATGTGAGAAGATATGATGTCGTGATATCTGGGTTCAGTTAAAAAAAAAAAGAGTTGCTACAATTAAGGAGTTCTTTCTGCCATGAAGAAGAAAATAATAGAGGAGGGAGAGATACACTGTTATATGGACATACTTATATATGTACATTCTGTATTATCAAAATAAGAGTATATGCACTTTTAACTTTGAGAGTTCAATGGGAGGGTGGAATCATGTAATACAGGTGACAGATAAGGGGTAGTTGTTCATCAGCCCATCAGCCTGTCACCCCCCTTCCTCTTGGGCAGCTGGACTGTAATCACAACCTTCGTTGGAGTCATGTGTGACCATGCTCCTGAGTTCTGGATGATGGAATGTGTGTGTGGAGATGGCATTCATCATTTCCAGACCTGAAAACTAAATCTTCCTTATACATCCCTCCAGTTCTATCTTCCTGGCAGAGGAGTAGAATGGACTTGGGTCAGAGGACCTAGAAGAGTGTGCAGCTGAGGATGGGGCCTGAGTCCCTGAATGATTGCATGAATCAGAGCTCCCACACACACACACACACACACACAGCCCACCTCCCTCTGTCTGCCAACTTGTATTGTCCAGCAGAGAACAAGAAATATACCTTTACTGTGGTCACCACACAATCAGGATGGTTAGCCTATATTGACTAACACTGCGTATGTCAAAGGTTTTTATAAAAAGTCAAACACAATGGAAGTGCAGATTCGAAATACAAGGAGACAAAAGACATGACTTCCCTTTCCATGCAAAGCCTTTATTTTTGCATCTGCTAAAAAGCCTCCCCCAAATATTCTTCTTCCCCCATTACATGGGCAAATGGACATTTGCCTCCTTTTTTCATACATCAGGCTTAAGCTTCCAACTTCCCATCAATAGAGTCCTCCCTGAGGGTGACATGGTCAGCATTGGAATCCAAGCGCAACCCACAAACTGCACCAGGCTCTGGGGGAGTCTCGGGTGAGCCGAGAGGGGACACCCCACCCCTGGGTCCCATCCATCCCTGATTGAGTTGGTTTCCTGCTTGAGGTTCTGTGTCTCCCAACCCTGGGTTCACTGTGTGGCCTTCTCTAATTCCCAGGTTATTTGATTTTTTCCCCTCTCATTTTCTCACCGGCACTTTTCTATTTAGGTCTTATAGAATGTATTCTTCCTTTCCTAAGTGTAATATTTTTTTAATTTATTTTATTTGAATTTCATTTTATGCAATTCCTCCAGTGCATCCAAGCCATTTTGGATCCTGAATGTGTTTGTTGTCTCTTCCCCAACTGCAGGGTATTCCCTGCAGAGTACAAGTACAATATATACCACCCCTAATTTCTACATCCCCTCTGTTTGAGAAGTTGGACCTTTAGAAATAGTTTTAAATATTAGAGCAAGTGAGAACAAGACTGAGAGAGACTCCTCTTGGCCCAGCTTGGCTAAATGTCCAATCAGGTCCAGCAAGAAAAGCAAAGCTATAGAGTAACAGTGAGGCTCTCACATCCCAGACTTGTGCGTAAGTTAGGGAAGTCACTCTGAATCATGCGCAGCCCCCTAAAAATCTAGGACACTGGAAGTGAATAATGAAAGTCAATGGTGGAGGATGCAGAGAGGTAGATGAGCGAAGGAAGAGAAAGAAGTTAGAGGAACTGATTATAAATTAGCGTCTTTCAAAAGAAATTCAAATGTGTATGCATGCATATATGTACACACACATACTTAGTAATACCTACTGTTTACCATGCATGGTGCCAGGTTCAATTCTCAGTCAAGGGTCCATACCTGGGTTGGAGGTTAGATCCCTGGCCCCAGCTGGGCGGAATTCAGGAGGCAACCAATCAATGTATCTTTCTCATATCGATGTGTCTATTTCTCTCCCTTTCTCTCTTTGCCTCTCCTCCCTTCCACTCTCTCTCAAAACCAATGGGAAAAATATTCTCAATGAGGATTAACAACAACAGCAAAAAGACATTTAAGAAAGCAAAGTAAAGAAAGGCGAAATAATTAATGTCTCAAAAACTAGGTCTTTTACTATATATGATGTTCACAAGTCTTACTATATATGATGTTCACAAACCCCAATTATAAGGGGTTTTTATCAATAAAAACTTTTGGGGGGGAGGGGAGGAATTAAATGCATCAATGCAAATTTAACCCAAAATTCAGAAATATGAAAATGAACATGCGAAGGAAAATCCCTCCTCAGGTCACAGTGCCCTCTGTTTAGAAGTTTTGCTTTATTTTTTGTTTTATAGGGAAGAACTACCTGAGACCCGTGATCCCTGTTTCTCTCCTAGGCTAGAAATTGGTTTTGGATGCCTTTGCTGGTGGGTCTCATTCCAAAATACACCAGCAGCTTCAGTAAAGATGGAAACTCCACAAGGATGAAAAGCCCACAATGAAGAGGCTGTTGTGAATATAGAATAAAACATGAATCTTTGAGCAAATTCAAGCACGTTTTTCAGTGTCCTACCCAGTAGGCGTTGCATTTTTACTTGCTGTAAAGTGACAGAGGACTTCTCTCAGCAAACACCCCTGTGTGTCCGTGTGTGCATGTTTCCCATATCAAATGATGGAATCATTGGCTCTGATGTCAGCATCCTCTGGCTAGAAACCTGGAGTTGCAGAAATCAAGCCTAAGATGGCCTGGACCAAAGTCTCCCCCGCCTCATGGGCTCACAGTGTGTGTTGTTATTTGGACACATGCACTTGTATATGTGTGTGCATGTGTTTTAATGGCATTTGAAAAGCATACAACAGTGTTCATGTTTTTTGGTGAACGTGCTTGCTCCCAGTCTATGTTAATGATGATGGACTGAATTCTCTGAGTCTCTGCCCTGCTTTCTGTCCCTCCATGAAGAATTTGTTTTTTCCTCTTCGAAAATATAACACTGATGAGAGGTGCCAAATCAACAGTGTAGAAATCAGGAAACTACTTTTGCCTCGCCTCCCATCGTGTCCTCCCTCTGGGTTTCTGAGCCAAAGCTGTGGAGAGAGCTGTAGTTTGTTTCCTGTTTAATTTGGTTTGTACTGTCTCCCTGGTGAATCACTCTACTAGTCTGGGCACAGAGTACTGATCTTGTGGGCCAAAACACACACCCACACACACACAAACAAACAAACACAGGACCACACACGCAAACAGCGGCACACATACCTGCAGCACACCCACATGCAAATATACATGCGTAGACACAGACAAGCACAAATATACATACATATGTATGTACACACCCATATGCACACATGTGTGTGCACACATAAAAATGCATATGCATGCACACATACACACATAGCAGGGCATACATACAAGCACACATACACACATGCACACATAGATCTAATGCTTTTTTCCTCATATCTTTTCTACCTCAAATTTTTTCTTTGCTCCATTTTTTTCTTTCTCATCTTCTCCTCAATATTCCCAATATTGAGACTCTTTGGAGGTTATTGTACAGTTCATCATTGTTAAGAATATGATATTTCTACTGACAAGCCCTGGGCTTATCTTTTTACAAGATCACGAACAGCCCTATGCGCCAGGTATGGGAGTTTTCATAATCTGCCTGTGGAGAAGAAACAGCAAATCACTGAGGCTTAACCTAAAGCAGGAGGGTCACCTTGGCCTCGCCTGCTCCCTCCAGCTGCCCGTGTTGTAATAAGTCAGGGACATGGAACCGAGAGCTTCCCTACAACCAGGTGCAATCACGCTCAAGGACTTCCCATGCATCCTAACCCTCTCCTACGACTTCTCTGTAAGGACTTGGGCTCTCTTGGTCCAGTGTCTTCCCAGTGCTCAGGGTTCTTTGCATGAGAGGAGGAAAGAGATGTTTTAGGTTGTTGGTTCTGCTGTCCCTGGGTAGCCTGGGTTGGGGCGTGGCTTCATCACTCTCCATAGTGGCTTCTCTCTGCTCTATTCTACTATTTTTTGTTTCACAAGTTGAGAAAGTGCATTGCTAGTATGGTTGCTACTGAATCTATGGAAAGGATTGGAAATAAGAATGAGAAGTGTATTGTATCTCTTTCATGTCCAATTGTCCAAGTGCAATGAAGCCCACATCTCCTGTTTTGCACAGACGTGGACTCCCCCGTTGTCAGAGCTCAGGATTCTGTCACCTGTCAGCATGTAGGCCAACACACCACTGCTGTGGAGCCTCTGAGCAATGGACAGGTGACAGGAACCAGCTTTTGTAGCACATTCGGACAAAGTGAATACACTTACTAAGAGGATTTACTAGCTACACGAGGGAAACTTCCACCAGCTCAAACCCCATGAGATTCTTGGGGTATTTTCCCATCTCTTGCTTACCACCCTCCACCCAGTCACTATCCCAAAACTCATGTCCCTGGGCTAGCTCCACAGTAGCTTTTGCTCCCAAGAAGGGTGGGGCCTGGAAACATCGTCTAAGTGAGGCTTCCAAATATTAACTCAAAGAGGCATGAACTACTGATGTATTTACTGATGTAATTACTTTCCACCCTGATTCACGATCTCGAAACAGCATGCTCATGCTTTATTGTTAACAGAACTTTGGTACCTGCCTCAGACAATTTTACTGACCAGCTCTAAGAACGCCAAGAGGCACAGAACAGAGCCCCTGACCTTAACGATTTCCTGGCTTTGGGAGGAAGCAACAGGAAGTTATTATGACAGGGGGACTGATGGGGAGGCTAGAGAAGGGCTCTCAGGAAGGATGCTGGATCTGCAGGATGGGCCCAGGGATATACATTCTGAACTTGATCTTAGGAAAAAGAAGAGGGTTCATCAAATCAATTTAGCTGGGATGACAGATCCATGCACGGGGAGGAAAGCAGACAAAACATATATAAGACCACCTGTTTCTTTGGAGGTTTTTCAGGAAGTCTGCACCTGGGGGTGGGCAGCATGTAAAAGCCCAAATGGAAAAGGAGTAGAGAGCCATGATACCCCATTTAACCACTGCAGGGTTTACCATAGCCTAGTTAAAGAATCATTCAGTGTTCTGACCCCATGGATGTTTAGACTTTATGGTTCTGAACAGATATTTTCAACAGATTTGTTCCAAGATTAATGAATTTTTATTGAGAAAATATTTGCTAGAGACAGGAAGATTAAGCCAATTTAATTTTTCAATCAATTTCATAGACTTCTCCATATAAAACCCATCCATCCAGACTAAATGGTAAGATTAGAACTTCTTTGGAGTCAAAATGACAGAGGAAAAACTCAAAGTAGCAAAGGAAAAACAGCGGTAAGTTCAAAATTTCCTTGTTGGATTCTTATTTTATACAGGTCATACAAACCACTGAACTCAAAATACAGTTCAGTGTTAGTATTTTTATTGATTTCAGAGAGGAAGGGAGAGGGATAGAAAGATAGAAACATTAATGATGAGAATCATTGATCAGCTGCCTCCTGCACACCCCATCCATACTGGGGACTGAGCCCACAACCTGGCCATGTGTCCTGACCAGGAATCTAACTGCAACCTCTTGATTCATAGGTTGATGCTCAACCACTGAACCACACTGCCAGGCATGTTTTAGTATTTGTGACACAGGAGAAGTCCACAATTTGGGGACTTGGTTATTTTGGAATACTTCCATTCTTGGGGGATTTGCAAATTGTCGAATTCCTTCTAAAACAACGATTTCAAAAGAGATTTCCAGAACAAGGACAGGAAGTGTAGCAGTTACACACACCTTTCCAGCACTGAACACACACACGGGCAGCCGCCAGTGTGTGCTGGAAGCCCACAGCACTTCCAGGCCACTGGAGAACATGATCCCCACATCAGCCAGAACACTGGGGCATGGAGAGGTCCCAGGTAGTAGAAACAGTAGATCCTGTCATGCAGGCTTGTAAACATGTCATCTGAGGGACAGTGATGACTAGGAAAGTAAACTTGGAAGAAACCCATGGTATCTCTTTAGCATTCACACCTTTCCCCAGCAATCTGATAGTCTGTGGACTTCCACTTACATCTCCTCCAATACCACTGGCTCTGCTGCTGTATTGTGTCTATGAAATGTGCATCACTCTCGTGCTTTTCATCTGAGAGTTTATTACCAAGATTTGAGTGTTCATCAGCAATGGGTTTACGTCAGCTAGAATTAAGAGCAGTTTCACTCATTGGCTTCAGTGTTAATATTTACATAACTTCCAGATTGTGGGTAGGAAGGCCAGTGGAATGCAGAATGAGCCAAGGTCTAGAAATTCAGAAGTTAACTGAGGCTTCATAGCTCAGGGGTTAGAGCACTGGTCTCGTAGAAATTCAGAAGTTACTGAGAGAGAGAGAGAGAGAGAGAGAGAGAGAGAGAGAGAGAGAGAGAGAGAGAATATTATATTTTATTTGTGTTTTTAATAAATAAAATGAATTGAATTGCTTCCAGTAAAACTTACAAAACAAGACATAAGACTTGCTTTGTGAAAATCTCACTCTTCCAAATGGATACCTAACTGTAGTATATGGAGCTGGGCAAACTTGACTTTCTGAGGCAAGCCACTCCTGTGCCTATAGTAGGGAAATCTGGAGGAAAAATAGCAATAATAAGTCTTTTTTTTTGTTACCTTTATTTTCCAGTATGTAAAATTTATGTCATCTTTATTCAGCTTTTGTACACTTTCTAGCACTGCCCAGACCACCAGCCAGCTTCTTTAACTTGACCTTCAACTTACTATCTTGAGTGCTTACTTCATCCTTACCTAACCTAACCCCTCTCAGCTCCTCAGTTTTAAGTCTCTAGACTTAAGTAGCTAGAAGCCATCGAGATAGGTTGAAAACACTCTCAGGTATCGCAAAGGAATCCAAGAGTTGTATTTGAATGATTTCATAGTCACTCACCTCACCCTCTGAAGTAATGCCTCTTTGAATGCTTATTAGTTTTTGCTAGAATGCTATTGCTATAGTTTTTATATCATCATCTCTCTTGAGGTTTTGTTAATGCTTAAAATATAATGATTTTTTTTCTGGATTCTTGAGGAAGCAGTAAGTTTTCTAGTTCAGATCATTTGATGCAAAGAACAAGGTCTTTGAAGTCAGCTCTCAGTTATAAAAGAATGGCATCATGGACAGACTTGTAACCTTGGGTTCACCTCTGTGAGCCTCAGATTCCAAATTTATAAAATGGGGATTAAAAGACTGTAATTTCTGTGGGACAGAAACTGTATCTATTGGCTCATAGGTATTATCCCAGAGGAGACTTTTGGGCCAAGCAGAACTTTGCTTTCAAAGATCAGTGCCCTTCAAGTTGGAGTTCCCATGAGCTGGCTACAATACCCTAACTTCTCCTCTGAGATTTCAAAGGGAATTTGAAAAGAAGTTTCCACTGTAAACAGGTGATTCCTAAAGGTTTTGTTGTTCTGCAATTCTGAATATCTAATATCCATATATAGATTAGATATTAGACATACTGCAATAGTTATTTCCTGGATCAAAGGGACATAGCTTCAACATAACCTGGGGAACTACAACTCTCTTTGCAGATTCAAGCTCAGGGAAGCCATCACCCAGTTGGTTTTAGTCAATCAAATATATTTGTATGTGTCCTCATAACCACCTCCATCCCTCTCTCTGTTTCTGTGGAACCAGCCCTGCTTCGAGGCCCTCGCTTGAAGCTCTGCATTGTGGACAGAGCATAGCTGGGATTATTGTCTGACAAATTGGGTCCTGTTCCTGGGATACTCACAGAGGAACTGGTGACTAGGACAACTCACAGCTGCTCTGTGGCTTAGGGTCTGCACCTGTAAAACAGGATAATCATCCCTGTCCTCTTTGCCTTTGCCAATGTGATTATGTGAAAGTGCTTTGAAAAATCTCCTGGGATGAACAAATTCTGGGTGAGCCATTGGTCACATTGAAAAGCACAAAGCCTGTGTAACCTCTCTGGGACTAAAAGGGGACAAGGTCAAATATGTAATTCAAAGACAGATTGAGTGAGGTTTGATATCTGGATTACTTTATTCATTTTATGGTGGAAAGAAAAGGGTTTTGAGGTCATATCATAGATCAGGATTTATACAAATGAGAGAAAAAAATCATTTCCAAGCACAGCAAAGAGGGCTCTAGTTAAGGAAGTCTAGTTTGAATCAATGGTTTGATTTGTTTCTCCTTTCCTTTAGAATTTATCAGTTCTATGATGGAATCTCTGAGCTTCAGTCTCCTCATCTGGTGCTACTAATGGTGATACCAATACCAGCTTTCTGGCTTTTCGTGTGTATATTAGAATCCTGGAGACACCCCCCCCCCCATAGAATTACTGGTTATTGTTTCTAGCTTCTATGTCTGTCAAGTATACAACTAAACCAGAGGTTGAACTCTGCCCATGTGTTACTATAAATGCTTTTTTAGATACAAGGTTATATAAATAAAAGAAGGAAGAAAAGAATTCTGTGCCCTAATCAGTTTGGCTCAGTGGATAGAGTGTCAGCTTACAGACTGAAGGATCCTAGGTTCAATTCCGGCCAAGGGCATGTACCTTGGTTGCAGGCACATCCTCAGTAGGGGGCGTGCAGGAGGCAGCTGATCGATGTTTCTCTCTCATCAATGTTTCTAACTCTCTATCCCTCTCCCTTCCTCTCTGTAAAAAAAATCAATAAAATATATTATTTAAAAAAAAAGAATTCTGCCCCTCAAAGCAAGGACAAGTTGGAAATGTAGTTAAAACAGAAGAGACTAAAGAAATGATGTATTGGATAGGCAGTGCCACTCCTAATAAAACATGCATCACCTCTCAAAGTAAATTTTAAAACAGATGCACTTTTTGAAATGGCTTGACCTCCATGCTGGTAAGTTCCCAATGGACCAAGTTCTCTTTTTGGAACAATACCTTGGGTCTCAATGACTTATCACAAAAGACTAGCTGGAGAAGACAGCTGTTTGGTGACAAGTATTAAGACTTTAGGACACTAAACACTAAGATGTAAGAGAAAGTCCTAAGGGTTTGAGCTGAGAGGGTCCTTTGGAGCAGAGGGATGCCATGACCAGCTTGAATTGAGTTTCTACAGGGAGGAATGTGTTTCTGAGCAGGTGGAAGGCAAAATGAATGTTTATGAACTGAGAATAAGTGCAGAATGGCAAACAGTAAATAGCCTAAGCTGTGGGTGATGCATGGGCAGAAAGGAAGCAAAAACTGAAAAACAGAATATTTGCATTAAAGTCCACAAAGACAGTCTTTCTACTGACCCAACAGACCTGGGTGAGAACAGTAATGCTCAACCAGGGGTGATTTTGCCCCCAAAGGACTTTGGCAATGTTTGCAGATATTTTCATTTTGTACAACTCAGAAGGGGCTGCTGGCATCCAGTGGGTAGAATGCATGGATGCTGCTGAATGTCCCATGATGCACTGGACAGCCACTGCACCAGCAAAGAATTACCAGGCCCAGGACATCAGAAGTGCCCAGGTTGAGAAACTCTGCTCCAGAACAGTATTCTTCAAACTGCGTACCACTTGCATGCTAAACAATAAAACTCAGTGGGAGCTGAGGGAGGGAAATGTACTTGAGGAAGAGAGGTTGTCTGTGTCCCAATACATATGGGGATTTTCGTGACTCACTAATGTAAATAGGTTTCTTTACTACAGAATGTTTTTGAGTATTTAATATAAAAAAGGAAAGCACTGTCAAAACCAATTTCCCAAGCAATAACTTGGTAATGTTCCACAAAACATAGTTTAAGAAATAGTAATCTCGTATTTCATGTTCATTACTTTTTGTGGGATATATCATGGTATCTACTCAGGAAAAAGTAGACTTAGCTGACCTTAAGTTCTGTGTGTTTTTTAAACACAGAATCAAGCAAAACCTAGCCAGACACATTTTTAAAAAATGCACCAAAAGGCTGCTGATTGGATTCCAAATCAGGGTACATGACTGGGTTGTAGGCTCAATTCCTAGTAGTGGCATGCAGGCAGCGGCTGGTCAATGATTTAGTTTCATGTCAATGTTGTTGTGTTTTTTTTCTCTCTCTCCCTCATTTCCCCCTCTTCTTCTCTCGCTAAAAATCAACTATTTTCTTTTAATCCTCACCCAAGAATATTTTTTCATTAAATTTTAGAGAGCATCAAAGACAGAGGGAAAGAGAGAGAAATATCGATGTGAGAGAAACACAATTGGTTGCCTCCTGCATGTGCCTTGACAAGGCCCAGGCCAGCTGGGGAGGAGCCTGCAACCGAGGTATGTGCCCTTGACCTGAATCGAACCTGGGACCCTTTAGTTGGCAGGCTGCTGCTCTATCCACTGAGCCAAACTGGCTAGGGCTCAATAAACTATTCTTTAAAAATAATATACGGAGGCATAAAATATGGCATCCTGACAGCATTTCATCATGAGGGTCAGTGATGAAACAAAAGCATGACCTGGTCCATGGTCCCTTCCTACCATCTCTAACAGTAGGAATAACAAAAAGCTTAATGCCTCATCAAAATGCCAGCATGCTAATACAGCCTTTTCCCTGGTACACACTCAAGACATTTGTTACCATGAATTTATTGTGGATCCTTAAGTGATTCTGCCTGCCGCCATTTCTAAGTGAGTAGCGATTGCGGATGCTCACATCTGATTGCTCTGCATGTGCAAAGATTCTCTCCCCTTGCATTTCTTCTGCTGAAATACTGCACTGATTTATTTCCGTGCCTCTTTGAGCGGGTTTTCAACACGAAGAGAGAATGATGTATACTCCCTGTTGGAATGTGAAGTGTTGGGCTGACATCCGAGTTTTTGAGAGCAAGTGGGAGCCCAGAGGAAGGGAGGGGACAATTTATTTTTGTTTACATATGACACTGAAGGCTTAAGTTCCCTTAATTGTTTGCCTGTAATATGCACCATGCAGAAAAGGGTCTGAAATGAGTTCAGTGCAGAGAGGAAGCTGGGTGTGTGCTGGGCTGGAATATTCAGCAATCTATGACAAATGGTGGTTTATTAGGAAATAGGCATGTGTCTTTAGCATAATAAATCCCTGCATTCTAATAGTCCAATTACTTAATTTTCTAGGAGAAAACTTACATCTCCTCTCCCTTTTTTGATCCTACTCACTACAGTATTAAGGGATTAAAAGCCTCGGGACCTTTTGTCCTTCAATCATTCATTAGCTTGATGTTATACCAATTCCCCATTTCCATTTTCAGAGAAGTCAGTTAATATAATCAGTGAGCGTTATTTAGCGGGTTTTAAAAGTTGAAATATATCACTTGAAAAGAATGTTGTAAAAAATTTTCAGTGGTTTAATTTTGTATCAGTGCAACTAAAAGCCTTATGTATAGTTTCGCTATTGCTGCCATAACGGATTACCACAAATAGCGACTTAAGCCAACACAGATTTATTCTCTTACAGCCTGTCGCTCAGAAATCCCAGTTGAGTGTCTCTGGGCTAAATTTCAAAGTGCTGGCAGGGTGGCATTCCCTCTGGCGGCTCTAGGGGAGAATCTCTTGTCTCTCCAGCTTCTGGAGGCTGCCCACACGCCTCAGTTCACAGCCCCTTCCTCCCTCTTCAAAGCCATCCATGCAGTGTCTCGCTAACCCTGCCGGTCACCATTCCCTTTAACCCCAGCCAGGAAAGTTTCTCCATGTACAGGGATTCATGGATCCGATGGGTCACCCAGGACCATCTCCCCATCTTAGGATCCTCCATCTTAGTCACATCGGCAGAACGCCTTTTGCCATGTAAAGTAACATATTCACAAATTCCAGGGATTAAGGCAAGGACATCTTTGGGAGTTTGCTATCCTGCCTACTGTGCCCTATGCCATCATTTCTAGTATGACTGGAGAGAAATACCAAGTGAATCTCAAAAATCAGAAAATCTTATGTCAAACTGTTTTTAAGACGTGAATCATTACTTCTTCAGCTTTAAAGTTAAATTAACCCAGACATGAACTCCTCAGCACCATGGTTCCCTCTTTACACTGTTGAAATAAAACCCTCAAAGATGCTAGTGGCATTTGTCCCAGGACCAGCACTAAGTGTGGAAGTTGGTGGAATGTCACCCCAGTCGACCTCCAGCTGTGAACACCGATGTGTCACCCACAGCCCCTGTGTCTCACTCAGGGAGGCTCAGTTGTGTTGCTGCTGTGAACCCTCAGGCTCCGATTCCTACAGGCAGACAATTACTGGTGTCAGCAGGCACGTGGCCATGGCTGGCTGCGTCATTAGCTGCTAATATTTGGTAAAAGGAATCCTTTGAATTCCATCAGTGCACCCGTTGGAGATAATCATCTGTTTGAGCACATCAGACCAGGCTCTCCAATGTGAAGGATGCCAAGGTCAGAACGTACTGCTCATTTTCCCAGGAAATCTTTGGAACATGGCCCCTGGTTCCTCCATGGGCCCTTGTTGTGGATTTAAAAGGAAGTGAAGGGGTATGTCTGGAATGGTTGAAAAATCCTCAACTTCTTATCTACATTTTCAGGAATGTTCCTACTTTGACCGTCTACCTCTTTCTCCTGAATTTCTGAAATTCAGGAGAAAGAAATTCCAGAATGACTGATTGTAGAGAAATGAGGCAGTTTTCTGTGGTGAGAGTGTATCTTTATCCCATCCCCAAAGGACTTGAACACTGTGATCACTGCATCTGCCACTAAATACACATGAGGCTGTGTGTTCAGTAATTACAACTCTATTGGCACGCTTTTCAAAAATTAAGCCCTTTTTTTGGTCAGTGCTTAGAGATTAGACACTTCTGTCCCACTGTTTGGCTAAAGCCAGCTAAGCAAAGGAGGGCATCTGAAGCTGAGCCTCTGCCCAAGGCTTATTTTATGAAAAGATTCTTGTATCGGTGGCTTACCGCATATTCCAAATGAAGTCCAGATGCCTGCCCGCCTGATTTGGCCCCTGAGTCCTCCTCTCATGCCATTCTCCTCTGATCACTATTTTATGGTCACATTGGGCTTCTTCCTGTTTCTGAAAAGTGCCAAACTCTCCCTTCTCCCCATCCTTGAGCTGGCTGCAACACCCTGTCCATAATCCTCTTCCTTCTGCTCTTCTTTTCATCAAGGTGTTCTCAGCACAGCCGCCAGAGGGCGCGTTTTTGCAGTCTGATCCACCAGGGCTCTGCTCACAGCTTTCCAATATCCTCCCATCCCAGTGGGGAGACCAGCCAGGGTCCTTACCCCGACCTCCAAGGCCCTGCACAGTCTGGCCTTAGTTCTCTGCCCACTCTCCCTCTGTCATGTTCACATTTCTCCATGTCCCTCAACTATACTGGGCATCCTCCCACCTGGAGACCTCTGCCTTTGCTGTCCCCAGTCTTACTGGTCTTCCCCTAGATGTATACAAGGCTCCCTCCCTCACTGCCTTCATTGCTACTGTATTTGTGGTTCTGCAACAAGTATATGGTAGGTGCTCAATAAAAACCGTGCGCAAGAATGAATGAACAGAGCAAACATGACTTGTTCATGGCACCCTTTGCTGACAGCCATATTTATGAACTCCCTGTATTCTGTTCCTCATCACCATTTGTTTCCTTCATAACACATATCCTGCTTTTTGGGGGGTTTGTTTGTCTGCTGTCTCCCTTACTGAAAAGTTAGCTCCTAGGAACAGGAACCATGATTAAATGCTTCATCGTAGTGTCCCTAGCATTTAGAGCAATACTGCCACATAACTGGGGCTCAATAAATTTCTGATGACTACGTCTAAAGAAAAACAAGCCTTCATTTACCAAGCTGGATATACAGTACAGCCCACTAGGCAGGAGCTTGACTGTAATGTAAAAGGTGGTGTCCCGGCAGGCTGTAATTTCCATGTTCACACTCACTGAGGTCTACGTATATGAATTCTACTGCCCTTCTGACTCTGTAGTGGCAGGACCCACTTCATCAGAAGTGACTTTCCCTAGGACTTTGTAATTTACCGAAGATAATTGCATTGAGACCAGACTCCTGTACGTTTCCCCATTTTTGTTTTATACATCTTACTGTATCCTATATCAGTGAATATAAGTGCAAATATAATTTTTTTTATTCTTTATTGTTTAAAGTATTGCATATAGTATTACATATGTCTCTTTTTCCCCCCATTGAATTCTCCCCAGGCACCTCTACCCCCCAGCACATTCCCTCAATCCCCAAGTATCTGTGTCCATTGGTTATGCTTATATGTATGCATACAAGTCCTTTGGTTGATCTTTTACCACCACCATTTCCTCCCCTCCTATCCCCCCCCCCCCGCCTTCCCTCTGAGGTTTGATGGTCTGTTTGATGCTTCGCTTAAATTTCTTAATCTAGCATAATTATTAGGCTTCGGCATGACTTGCCTTCCTCTTTACTAGCAGCCTTGTCAATGGCTTTGGAAGTGACACTCTGTGGGTAAAATATTAGTTTTCTCATTGATTTACTGTGTGACTTTGGGCAAGTTACTGAACCTCTCTGAATCTCCTGTATAAAGCAGGATTTAAAAAAATACTTTGTGAGCTTCTCATTTACTCATTTAGTATTTTATCGAACACTTACTATGCTCCAGGCATATCTAGGTGCTGAGGGAAGAGTAACATACAAGACAAGATGCCTGTCTTCCAGTAGCTTTCAGTCTGTTAGGAGGATAACCTAAAGTAAAGAAAGAAGGAGATATATTTAAAAAGATGGTTCTCGCGAGTGATGTTTCCAGTGAAGTAAACTCGGGGAGATGGAAGAGACAGGTGACGAAGTGGAGTTGTCAGGAGTGACTTTTCATTGTGCTAAGATCCCAATGCTGAGAAGAATCAAACACCCAAGGATGCTAGGGCATTACATTCTAGGCAAGGATAATAGCAAGGTCAGAGCTCCTGCGATGGCTGGGATTGATGCCCAGGGAACAGAAAGATGTTGTGTGGAAGTAGCAGTGAGTATGGTACTGAATGAGCCTGGGGACTACACCAAGGTCATGGAAAAGGGCTCCGGTGGGAATCCTCTCACCATCGTTCCTGGCACCTAGTTAGTGCCCAGGGAATTTAAGTTTTCTTTTTCAAACTTAAAATTTCCAAGTAGAAGGACTATGTACTCTCCATCAAAATAAAGGGAATGAACAAAGGTATATTCAAGTGGTATGCTGTGTTCATGCTAACTTATATTTATTGTCAATTACCATCTTTAACGAAAAGCACAGAAAAAATGATTCTTACTAAAATTTGGTAATTTTTTTTAATCCCAAATGTGGTTAAATGTTTTCCCTTGAGTTCATGCGTGCATAGATCCTAGGATGTGATGTAAAATGAACCATGCTATTTCATGAGAGATATTTTGGTTGTTCTCAAGAACAACATGCGTTGAGAAAGGCCCTAAAATATGTCTATTTCCTGAAAGCCTCTGTGAATAAAAAGAAAATCTGCGGGTCTCCTTTGGAAATCTTTAAATAATAGTCTGTTGGCATATTTGTTTGTCCTCCCAACAAGTCCTTACTGAGTACTGGTGGCTACACGTTATGCCTCATGCCAAATGCGTATTAATTAGGAGCCAAGTTCTGTGGACTTTACAAGCTAAATACCTCTAATGAATGTATCCTTGTTTTCATCCCTCAAATATGCTGTCTAGAAGAATCTCTCCTTTCCCGGCTCCCTCCTTTCTCTCCTCACCCTCCCTCAATACATTTCTGCAGCAGCTTCTCCATGAGATCTCCTGAAATGCAAATGACACTCAGTTCTCTGGGCCTTCAAGTCTTTGCTGGGCTCCTCAGTGCCCTGAGTGGTCCTGGGCTTCTTTACTCTGAGCCCCTTATTACCTTTCTAAGTACATCTCCTGCCACTTCTGAACATCCCTGAAACCCTTTCCTTAACTCAGAGAAGCCTTGCTTCCTTTCCCTCATGCTATTGCTTTTGCCAGAAATGCCTTTCTCTCCCCATCTTCATCCTATCCTCTCTGATCAGACTAATTTTAACTCACCCTCTCAAATACAGTGCCTGTCATCTCCCAAGTACTGCATTCTCTGTTCACTCCTTCGCCTTGTCTAGCCACGTGCCCCCTCAGGTGCCCAGCCACCTCTGTCTGTACCAGGTTGTTACCCTCCTTGCCAAGGCTGCCTGCCTGGCCACCCAACCTGGCTCATTCGCTGATGGGAAGGCATTAGGATGATGAGGTTCTTATTGGGGCCCCAGGACCAGGCACCCTACATGACATGGAACAAGTACTCAGAAAGTATTTCTTAAAATTTAGAGCTGCCTTCAAATCTAATGCCTCTGACAATGTAGTAAACTCCTTACTGCCTGACGTTTAGTTTCGTGATCTACAACCCAAAAAAGCTGTTTTGACCATCTCAGGAATCCTTAACACTAGCAGAGGGACTTTTTTCCTTCCTCTTCCTTCCATTTTTTTTTTCTTCCCTCTCCTTTTTACTTTCATTTTTAATAGACCCATTCCAAACTCTGGAATCCTGTGCCAATCCCGAGCCCTCCATGTTGGGGGCTCAATAATGACCACGAATGCTTCTAGCTCTCTTAAACTCCACTGGCTTTCATTTTTACCCTGTAGAATTGATTGCTTTGAATTTCTATTGTTAATAATTAATTGAAAAAAATAAGTCTTCATGATAGGCTCCTAAAAGGTTTTGCTGAAAAAAATCCCAGCAGTGCACATGCAAAATGTTTATGTTTGCAATGTTCCATGGTTGCCAAATTGAAGCCTCCGACTCTACCCAAGACCAAGCTTCAGAATCAGTCATGAATCCATTAATTTGCACATATGTGACATTACTTTGCACATATGTTGCTGGGGCTCCCACAGGTGTCTGCTGGGGCTCCCACAGGTGTCTACTGGGTTCCACCTAAGCCTACTTCACAGACCTGAGGTTTATTGCCTGGAGTAGAGAAGTATGTGGCATAGATACATGCTTGTTCACCCCCACCCCAATTCTCAGACTTTGGACGCGGCTGGACTAGGTTTAAATTTAGATTCAGCTTACATCTCATGAACACATTTTGTGCTAAGCATAGTGCTGAATACTCATTTCTCATTGGGTACTTGCTGTGAGACCTTGGCCGTGTCACTCAGGTTGTTTGGGCTTGACTTAAAGGTGACGCCAACGTTCTGTCTCTAGGTAGCATACCCATAAAGGTTTCAAACCCAGATTATGTGAAAAGGTGGCTGAGCTGACTAACAGGTGCTGGAGTCTATGCTATGATGAAGCCCTTTGCACATGCTATTCCTATGGCTAAAATTCCTTTCCTCCCCCACTTCATCTGTGACCCCTGTTTATGGTCATTTATCTCAAGGAGGCCGAGGAAGAGGAAGTCAAGCTTTTTCCTTCTAACCTTTAGTTACAGATTCTCAGGCCACCTGCACACAAGCACAAGATGTGTCGTCCTAATTTTAAACTCAGTAGCTGAGGGAGAGTGTGTTTCATCCACAGCCTAGAGGCCTGGGACCCTAGTGGTTCTTCCCTTTAGTCACAGATTCTCAGGCTGCCTGCACACCATCCACTGCCCCCACCTCCCAACAAATAGGGGCCCCAGCTCAGCCCATGGGACAGTGGAGGTGGGAACCACAAGGGCTCCTGGGGATGTCCAGCCCCTGGCATTGAGGAAAGCCAGACAAAACCTATGTAGCCAGGTCCAGGCTGCCCATAGGAGACCTCCAGGCAGGTGTCAGTAAGCGTCATTTGTCATGTCCAAATGTGGGCATGCTCATCAGCAAGGCATTGCAACAAATCCCTAAATGTAGCAGCATCTCGGTTTTATTTATTTTTGTTACCGTCCCATTGTGTTCTGGCTGACCGTCCTTCTCAAAGCCCTGCATTTGACAAACTGCTCAACACAAAGGCATCATAGAAAATGGAGGCACCACTGTCTACCTCCAGGGAGCCTCCTGGGATTCCTGCAGGGACCTCCCTCTCCCTCCCCCTCCCCCTCTCCCTCTCCCAGGTGGTCTCCCTGGTCCAGATGTTAATATTGAAGCCTAGTGAATGCCAACCTCCATGCCCTTTACTCTGGCAGTTCCCTTATTTCTAAAATATAAAGAGCTATTATTATTATTAACTTTTTATGGGGGAGCTAAAGTTTCGTTTTTGCATGTGAATAGGCCACTATTCTCCTTCCTTTATTGGAAACCGCTTTTTAAAGCTCTTGTGTTCTATTAAAATAACAATATCAAATTATGTAAATGTGCTAATTGCTTTATTGAAATTAATACCCTTATTTAGCAAGTTAAACCTTGCAAAATGGCCATTTTTATTAAAAATTATGGCAGTGTGCTGGCTGCTTAAAGGCTAATGTAATTGGGTGAACCCAATAACTGGGAAATGTCAATTAATGGGAGGTGGTTAAATAATATTGTTGAAACAATTCTTTCTCTCCTATAGTTTGGAAACCAACCGGTGCTGGTAAAAGTTATGGCTGTGTGGGGCCTGAGACAGGGTTTAGGAGTATTTTGATTCTGCTGGATTTTCCTCTCAGTTTGTCCAAACCAGGTTTTTGTTAGTAGTAGAAATTAACGTTTAGCAGTTTATAGGAAATTATACTCGGTATATTTCTTCTCTTTGAAGCTCATTTTCGGGCTGGCAATAAATGGCCATGGGGCACTCTGCCACCACGCTGTAGTACTTGTTGAAATATTTGGAGATCCTCTATGCCTTGCTTTTTGAGATAGCTTTCCTTTTTGGGGTGGTGCAAGGACCGATTTTGAGATTACAAAGACATCTCCGTGCTCTTAAAGCGGGAAGCATCACATTCCATTAGGAAGATACGGAGTATTCTTATTTTTTTAAATATATTTTATTGATTTTTTACAGAAAGGAAGGGAGAGGAATAGAGAGTTAGAAACATCAATGAGAGAGAAACATCGATCAGCTGCCTCCTGCCCACTCCCTCTGAGGTATGTGTCCACAACCAAGGTACATGCCCTTGACCAGAATCGAACCTGGGACCTTTCAGTCCGCAGGCCGCCACTCTATCCACTGAGCCAAACAGGTTAGGGCGATACAGAGTATTCTTATTACGGCTCTTCATTTCTTAGCTTCTCTATCCTTGGAAATAACGCTCACCAAGAAGCCACCTTCAAATCCATCTTCTTCTCAGTCACCTTCAGCTGGAGTTGCTGGTAGCTCTGTGGCTTGCCGAGCCCCAGTCCTCATCCAGGGAGCCTCGTGCAGAAACCTATTTATGAAAATATCTTGTGGTTTCCAAACAGCTGGAGGGAAGGGAATTTTTGGTCACTTATGCAATTTGCAGAATTGAGGTCAAGTGAGGGTGTTGGGATAGTTCTGACTCGGGCTGTGAAGACAAAGGTCTGAGTAAGCCTCTCGATCTCTAAGCTCATTTCCTGTCTCTTTCTGTTTGTGAGTCACTGGCTTTGAAAACCTGGACAGAGCCTCACATTTCCGAGTTTCCCTGTAAACACCTGTTCTTGGTGGCACCTGCGATTTGAAAGTAACCGTTGTAGGTGGCGGATTACGTATAATTCCTAGGGCTCTGTGTGATGACTGGCTAGCAAAGTGCTCCTTTATTACAGGACAGAATACACTCTCCATGTCCGGTCCCACCCCAACATCCTGGAACCAAACCTTGGAGAGTTTGATCTGTTTACAGTTTCTTTGTTCACATGGAAGATGGTTTGGATTTGTTCCACAGACTTCTATGACAAAGGGTATTGATTTTATTAATCCAATCACTTGTGAACCAAAGCTGACTTTGTATTTAGTTGCTGGAATTGAAAATTAGTGAAATGAACTCTATCTTATCAGACTGACCTCATATTTTCTCCCAAAGGAGTTCACCAAACTGTGACCTGGATCCTCTTCTCTACTAAATGTGTGCCACATGAACCCTAAAGTGATAAGCATGTCAATATACTTATATTCCTAACAGTTTCAACGTGCTACCTCTCGCAGCAGAATGGTCTGCTTACTTGTAAGGCACTCCATACATGGCTAACAGACAGTCTGGGAGCCCTGTGCTTGCACCCTGATTTCTGTATGACAGAAGCCTTCTGATAACCACACCCTTTGTTCCAGTGCACACCACTGCTTCAGCACTGGAAGATGCAAATCATCTTTCACTTAGGATATCGATATACCCGATAAGAACCCCATTGCAGGTGACTAAAATGAGTTTTTTACCCTCTCGACAATTTTTTTCCACCAGTTCTAAGGGGAAGATTTCAGTTTTTCGCCACATCACTCGAGGATTTGTGCAGAATGGAAGACATTGCCTCTGTTAGTTTCATGCTGTCTGTGGAGCTGAAATTTGCCAGCACCCGCTGAGTCAGATTTTTCTGGTCTGTGCTCTGAGAACATCGTTCACCAAGTGCATGATCATTTATCCAACTTTTTGATATCTAAAACAGGTTATTCTTTGATCTTTATCTTACTCCAAACTTCTTGACGCCTGAACCAGGTCGAAGTAGGGTGGATCTCAACCCACCACACCTCCAGGAAGAAAGTCATGCTGCTGGTGCCTTAGTTTCCTTCATAACAAAAACTTTTTTTTTTTATTATTTAACCTATTTTATCATTGAAACTATAGTATTTTTCTTTTGCCTTCCTAGGACATGTTCGGTATAATGGAATTTCTCTTCATGGACTCCAGAGTGGGTTGCTAAAGCATCAGTTTCTCAGAGCTCTTTTGAGATACTTACAGCTTTTTACTTGTCTCATCAATGGTCCCAGATGCTGCGTTTGATTAATTTTCATGTCTTTTTTAAATATAATATTTTCTTGTCATCTGTTGCTTTCATGCTGTTACCTTGTCCCAGTGCCTGGCAAATAGTAGGTGCTCATTGCATATTTGTTACATGCATACGTGATCAGCACTTTTCACTTCTTTGGACATATTTGGTTACAGTAGTTCCTCTTCTCTGATTACCTACTTCTAATTTGTTCAGGTTTTGGACATGAAAAAACTAGGTACTAACCAAGGTTAAACAGTGTACGACCGAGGAACAGAAAGCCCGGCACGGGCTTGGATTTGGTGACATTTACTTTGACTGCTAAGAGGTTGCTTTTGAAAACTGCTGGGAAACTGAGCTCTGAATCCACAAAATTATGAAGCAGTTGAGTCCTCCATAGGTGCGGGATTTTAGTGTTCAGTTTTTCTTCCAATGGTCATTACCCGCCCCTCGGAGGACTGCCAGAAGCCGGATATATAAAAACCACCAGGCCATTACTGTGTTTGTGCTTATTTTAATTAGATTTTGCTTAGAATTTTTTTTAAGCTGTCCAGGGAGAAATGTGTCCCTTGTGAATGTAATGTCCATTATGTAAAACTTAAGTGCATATGAGGGTTTGGAAAGTGTAAAATTTACACTTAGAGCCCTATTTAGTCCATGTGATGAGATTTAAGATCAATTGGGGGAGAGGGAGAACTGAATACATTATTGTTTTCAAGAAAATTTAAAAGATGATAAGAATGTATTTTTTCTCACTGCCACATGGTGGAAAGTTTGCTTTTCAGAATTTCAGTGGAGCTTTTAGAGTTTGCTGATCAGACCCACGTCTGCCTCTCTCGTTGGGTCCTGGCTAGAGGTGTGGGGAGAACGAGAAAATTTCTCATTAGTGACATGTAGTGACACTTCACTTGATTGTGCATGGACGGTTTCCTGTCAGAGACGGATGGCATGGCTGGAGTTTCCAAGAAACTGTTATTCCATCATTGAAGGGGAAATCTGTGAACCAATCATTCTGATTTACAAACAGTCTGTAGATCTACCAGATGTGACAAACTGACACTGACACGCGAAGCCTAGAAATGGGAAATGCTTTCTCCATTTCCGGATGTGAAGGGTTACAGATACTAAGCACATTAACAATGCCATGTTTCCACTTTTCATTAAGGAGGGACATAGATGGTGCCGGGTCCGTGGTGAAAACTCGCCATTTGTTGGAGTTTTTTTGACACTGGATTCTTATTATCCCATCAGGAAATATTTTTCTGGAGCAGAAAGGTCAAAATCATTTCTCCATTTTCTTTACCTCCCCCACGCCCCCAGCACAGCACCTCAATTTCTTTCCTATAATTGCCTTGCCTGTATCAAAAAGAAGAGCATGTTCCTATGCGATGGTGGACATTTGTTGGTTACCCATCTCACTCTCAGCCAACAGTCTTAGCTCATCACCACTTGTCAAGAGTGCCTGGTTTCTGCTTGGGGATGCAGGAGAGGAAACCAAGGTTTAGTCTAAGCCTATCTGTTGACTCTGCCCTTTGGCCACATGGTCATGTGACCTAAGCTGGACCAACCAGAAAGCCACTCAGGACTCTGAGTTAGAACTCTGAGATGCAGCAGCTCAGAGTGTGAGTCAGTGGGGGTATGAAGAAGTGAGGACAGAAATTGCCAGTTTTAGCTGCCAAGAGAATCCAGCCTACAGATAAAATGGGCCCTCGAAGTAGGGCAGAGCTAAAAGAATCTCAAAGAAATGTAAGCAGAGTTCTGAACCTTTGAATTAAACCATCCCTGAAGCCTGCCCTACTTCTAGCCTTTCTAGTATTAACACCCAATACTTTTTCCTTTATTATTCAAGATCACTGAGTTGAGTTTTCCATTGGTTACAATCAAAAGATACTAACGGGGAAGCTACGCAGTCCACCATTTTTCTGATCCTCTGGTACCACTATGAAACCGTAAGCCACACAAATGTAGTATAAGATTAAGGAGCTACATGGGTTAGTTCTGGTAGTACCTATGCTCAGTGCTGTGCTGCTAAATGGTTAACTACAGATTCTGGGGGCAGGAATGGGGACTAGTATGTAGAACTTGACAGTTTGATTTCCATAGTGTAAACATTCTCTCTATGGTCAATTTCAAGCTACTCATGTGCTACCAAATATGGAATTAGGAAGAGATACTAGCAATTGGATCCCAGGATCCCATAATAGGCAGTAACATGCTAGCATTGCCTCTATTCTAAAGGTGCTAGTTTCCATATGAGAAACTGTGACTCAGAGGAGTCAAGAGTCTTCCCTGATCATGCAACTAGAGGAAAGCCTTGAGACAGAATTCCTGTCCTGACTTCTAAAGTCTGGTTTTTAATGGGCCAATGGTCTCTTTATGTGTGTTCACACATGCAGCTGCTAATGTAAGCATATTTATTTCTTTTAAACAAAAGGTCTATTAGTTCTCTACTTAAGGCCAGAAAATTATCTAAATTTTCACAAAGTTAATATTTCAGACACATCAGCTCAGCTGATCAACAAGAACCCCAATGTAACATAATGGAAGGGAAGTGGCTACTATGTGTTGCCTATGTATATGGACCAGCCCCTCCATATGCGTGATCTCAACAGGACCTGCAGGGAAGGAATTGTCTTCGCATTTTATATGTCAGGAAGATATAGTTCAGAGAGAGAGAGAGACTTGCATGGGCTCATCTCAGACAGAAAGGGGTGGAGTGAGAACTTGACCCCAGGTTTGTCTGACTTGCAGCAACATTGAGACTGTCCCACAGGTGGCATTATTGTGGAGAGAGCATGGTTCTGTAATATGCTAATGTTCTTTGGGGATTTTCTGTAACTTAAGAAATATTTGTGGGAACCAACTACAATTCCCAATAACAGCAACAAGAAACCAGATGGAAGCAAGTTTTGCTGGCTAGGAGATGGGCCGTATTCATGTGGCTTTGGGGTTCTGGTCCTACTTCTTATTTCCTAACACCTACTCCATCATATCGTCTCTGAGACTTGGCAGAGGTAACCTGTGATGATACACATGAGAGACCCATGTCTGACCTCAAAGAACCTTTTATGGCATGAGAAATATCCACTTCCCATGAAGGTGAGCCATCAGTAGTCAAAAATCTAAAAAGGATTGCCTGTTTTAAATAACTCAGTAATTACAGTTAATAAAAATTAGGGTGATTAAAGAAAAAAGCACTCAATTTTATCATTTCATCCTTCTTGTGCCAAATAGATACCAGTCATAGGATTTCCACAGTTTTTAGGGCATAATTTGGAGTGACTCTGCAGCTTTCAGTAATGTGGTCTGAATTATTTAAGTGAGATGATTAGCATAATCTGTACTGCACCCTTAAGAATACAGGGGGCAATTAAACACTGAGCTTGACCTACTGCCCTCCTTTTGTAGGGCAGAGAGGAACCACACAGCTCAGGTGATTGCAAAAATCAATTTTGTTCCTTCTCTCTCCCTTCCTCCCTCCCACCCTTCACCTCCCTTTCTCACACACCCGATTTTTAACCTTCAAAACTGGTGGGAAGGACTGCCTTTGTTTCTGTCTAAGTGGCATTGGCTACCTCAATGAAAATAGAAAATGCCAGTTTAGTGTGGCGTAGACAAATTACGCAGGTACATCCACTATGCATCTGGCTCTGTTTGAAGTCCTGTTGAGACACAAATGTCTATCTAGAAAAATTTATAAATAAACAAGCAAATAATTGCTATGAAGTTCCACTCCCATCATCCTGTGGTGTGTCAGGCAGCCACAATCCAATGTGCCTGAAAATCTTGGTCCAAATTGCAACAGTGTTTGTAATAATAAATCTTACTCACTGGTTCCCATGTGGGAGTCTCCAATTTGCAGGTGAACAAAACTATGTAGAGGTCCCCAAGGTCATTCCAGGATTTCAAAAATCCAGATAGAAGGGCTAACCTTCTTGGTTCTGGCTAACTAAAATGTCAAGTTTCTTTTGGTTAGAAAATTGGCATTAAATACATCTAATTTGGTAAACAAAAGTTTTCATAACTAGAAATACTTAGATTCCTTAAAAGGAGGATTACAAAATAACCTTTCGCTCACCAGCTATTCACTGAGAACCTACTTATTTGGGTGCCATGCCAGGGTGAAATCTAGACTGCCCTCATGGTGCTTGTCATCTTGTGAGGAAGGAGAGGAAAAATCAGGTGTTTACAAATGTGATGAATGTTACTAAAGGAATTTAGAAATGCCTATTTCTACTTCTAATCAAAAGGCATCTGAACACAGAAGAGCCATCTGCCTATATCCCTTGATTGTATAGAGACCCAAAATGTAACATACTAGAAAATATCTATTTCACAAATCCTGTCTCACTCACATCTTTGAATTAAGACACTTGAGATCTAGGTAAAAGATGCTGTCTGCACAAAGAAAATGTAAAGCCATTAGCATCTGCAAACATTCTGCTGTAGCCCAGCTGGCATGGCTTAGCAGTTGAGCGTCAACCTATGAACCAGGAGGTCATGGTTCGATTCCTGGTCAGGGCACATGCCGGGGTTGTGGGCTTGATCCTCAGTGGGGGACAGGAGGCAACCGTTGATTCTCTCTCATCAATGATGTTTCCATCTCTTTCTCTCTCCTTTCCTCTCTGAAATCAGTATATAAATTCTGCTCTGATGAGTGTGTCAGAAGGGCAGCCAGTCACCTAGGGTCTCTGCAGAAGCAGGGCCCAGGTTGAGTGCCTGAGGTTCAGAAGAGGGGTTGGGAGAGAGGAAGGAATGACATGTGTTCTCCCAGTGAGGCTGTCCCAAGGGCACTTGAGGAGTCTCGTTGAAATCAGAAGGCAATGGCGCTGAGAAAGATGCCCAGGAAAGCAGGAGGCCCTGAAGAGGGGCCGCAGCCCAGCACAGAATTCCAGTGAGGGAGCTCTCTGCCTTTCCTGGCCCCCGGAACTAAGTTGGTTAAACCTTGGTTAGGCCTGGCGGCAGAGAGAATGCTGCTGAAAGGAAGCCCAGTGCAGGAGATTCGCCCAAGGCCATAGAAACAGCCATGTCACACCTGGGATTAAGTTTCAGATCTCTCTGTCCTCCAGAAAGACAATGGCTGTCACTCCCCATCACGTCCTGTTTTTAAGTTCATTAGTTAACCTCTGGGTGCTTAGCCACTTTCACAAGCCAGCGCATTAAAGCAGTTTAAATAGACGAGTAGAAAGTGATTGTTCTCTGCTTGCCTGGCTGAGCCCCTGCAAAGCTTCTGTGGTTCCTACAGAGGAGGCTGCTTCCCGACCAGGTTCCCTGGGAGGCAGGCATCTCTCCTCTGATCACAACAAGCCTGCCAGAGCACCAGAGGCTACCTAGTGGTGACTGCCCAAAGAGCTGGTCCCAGCCCAGGAGTTTCAAGTCTGTCTTCCCCCAAGACTTAACTGTTTGGCTGCTGTTCCGGAAGCTCGCTGTGGTACCCCCCTTCCCCCAGGAGAAGAGACCCAGGCTAGAAAACTGCCAATAGAAAGCAATCTTCTTCATTTCAACTCAATCGGTATTAAATGCGGTCCTGCTGGGGGTCCAGGCCTGTGGGGCATGCAGCCCTCTGGGGTGTCCAGTCTTGCCAAGGAGTCCAGCCGAGCAAGCAGGAGGCAGCCAGATGACAAGGGAGGCACCTCATCATTAAGAGCTAGGCAGGCAGGGCTGCAGGAATTTGGGGAGCATTAGGACTCTCCATGTAGCCCTTCACCTGCCATAGGACCACAGCAGCTTTTCATAGAGACCCCAAGAAATTGTCCCCACTCTGCGAGGGTTCCAAGTCTACCTATCTTTTCTTTAGTGGGGTTCCAGTTACAGTCGAGTTGGCATCCTGGTGAAGTAGGTCTCTACCCCCAAATGCTTCCTAAATACAGTTTAAAAAGCCGCCAGATTTTCCAGATTCCCATCTTGTTGACGGGGAGCCACTCTTTGCTGCATCCCATCTGTCTACCAGCACAGGGATGATTGATTTGTGGATACAGTGGTTGAGAGACCGTATTTCCATAAACTTAGTAGTCAAACCTTAATTCACCTTCCCAACTCTCTGCCAAAGCTCTGAATAGATAACTGGTGAGTTGCCATAAAGGACCACTTTCCACCCACCTTCACTGATGTTTCTATGCTTTCCTCTTTCAAGTGCTTGCTGGAGACCTTGTCATGTGCACTGAAATGGCAGAGTGGAAATGTGGAATTTTCTCCTGACCTCCCAGGCAGTCCTCCGGCAAATAAGTAATGCTTTATAACATTTTCCTACACTTGTTTTTGCCTGGAAACAGTTGTTCCACTGTGTAAGACGCCGCTGGTAAATCCCTAGAATGACTCACAGATGCAGGGGTCTCTGAAATGTGTCATTAGAGAGCTGTGCTGGCCTGGGAGCCCGCCCTCTTGCACACTGTACTCTGAAAGCAGAATTGGCACTGTCTTTGTTGGGATCTGCTGTGTTCTACTCATTCTCAGTTACTGGCCCTTTGCCCATGAAATCACCTTTCCGAATCAACAATGACTTTGCAGATCTATACCTTACCTTTCCAGTTAGTGCCTTTCTTCTCTTCACTTGCTCAGTCACATGAAGTTACAGAAACAGGAAGAATCTTAGCCAACTAATTGCGATCTCAGAAATTCAGGGCCATTGGCATTTTGACCTAAGACAACAGCTTCTGAAATACACTGAATGGAAGTTGGGGAACCCTGCACGCCCACACCTGATAAACTACTGTTCCTGTCTGCTCTTGGATTGTGCTGTCTGTGATGTTTTGTTGACTCTACCTCCCTTCATCCTCCCTTTCTCTCTAACTTCAGTTCTCCTCCTGCTGGGATTCCCCAATTCTAGTTCCAGTCATTTTATATCGTGGCTCGGCCAGTCTTTGAGAAACTGTGCCTTCATCTCTCTTCTTTCTTCTCCATCCCACGTCCTACTTGATCCCTATATTGCCTGTGCAAACACAATTGGGATGCTGCCAAGACAAGTCACCTTTAGCCTGAGCCACTGGGCCAAGGGACTCCTGAAAGGTACCCAATAGAGTTCAACCAGAAGTTGGTTCTCCATGTATTATTCTGCAAGATTAAGGATCAGGACTATCTTGATTTTCTCTTACTGAACAAAAGCTTCCTTAACCTGTTTCTTAATTCCCTGATGGTGACCTCTACATCCACCTCCATTCTTTGACCTCATCAGCCCCCATAGTCAGTTTTTCCTACGGGGTTTCAGCCACACAAGCCTCCTTTGGACCCTACATATGCCATCATTCGCATCTGAATACTTGGGCACTCATTTTCTCTTCCTGGCACACTCCCTTCATATAGCTGTGTTTCATCCTCTTAGTCAACCTGAGAAGCCCAGCATGAGGTCAGATGTTACCTCCTTACAGAAACCTTCCCTGACCACCTTAGTAAAGTGATTTCACCATCTCCATCCAGTCACTCTGTGATATTCTACCTTCTTACTACCAAAATGAAGCTTCTGGAAGCTTGGGACTTACTGTTGTGACCCCTGTTTTCTCCATGTTTTTAAACTATGTTTGTCCCAGATTATATACTGAAAAAATATTTGTTGGATGAATATATTTGGAAGAATTGGGCTAAGGAAGGATGAATTAAAGAGAATAAAAAAGTTATGACCTCCAAAAGGGAATCATAAGAAGTAGCCTCATTGGTTCGGGTTTTAGTATTTAGGTTTTGCAGTTCTTTAGGAGTCTCTACTCATGGGTCATCTCTGAGAAGTATCAGAATTGTACCCAACCTGCTTCAGTGAGAACCTGTACAAAAATTGCTCTCAGCTGATGTGGCTCAGTGATTGAGCATTGACCTGTGAACCAGGAGGTCACAGTTCAATTCCCAGTCAGGACACATACCTGAGTTGCAGGCTTGATCCACAGTAGGGGGTGTGCAGGAGGCAGCTGATCAATGACTCTCTCTCATCATTGATGTTTCTAGCTCTCTCTCCTCTTCCTTGCTCTCTGAAATCAATAAAATATGTTTTAAAAAATTGCTCTCAGGGGTGGATACCACCTAATTATAACCTCTTCTCTCATTTCTAGTTTCTCCTATCACCTCATATTTAAACTATTGAAAATGTTGTTATGAGTCCTGGCTCAGCAACTTCCCAGTCTACCTTCCCAACTATGCTGTCAGTCACTGCCTATCTTCTCACCTCTCAAGGATGGAGGTAAAAAAGCCAGTCCTCACTGACTCATCACTGTCTTTAGTCCTTTATTCTCAATATATCAAAAAAGAGTTCTGTTACTTTCTATAAAATTAAATATTCATCTATCCATTCATCACCTATTATTATTCCTAGAAACTGATTAAGCCTATAAGCAAGCATGTCCCTGCCCCCCACTGGAACTTAGAGTCACCCTTTTCTGATGAAAGAACAATGATCACCAGACCCTCATCTCAGTAAGCCCCCCTTTCTTCAACAGGAACTTCCTAACCATAAATTGTTCCCTAGCTAGTCATCCTAGACAGCACCTACCCATTCTATGTTTTTGTCAGGAGCCTAAACTAACTCCATTTGGAGACTAAAGTTTTTCTGATGCCGAACTTTTGAAACGTTTTATAATGGGACATCATTCTAATTTATTCCCACCATCCTCCAATAATTCTCTTTTTCTCAGCCAAGTCATTTGCTTCACTGTCCCTTTCACCTTCATCTTTATTCCTGTAGTACCTAGCATAGAATTTAGATTAAGCCTTTAGGTATTCAGCCCAGCCCTTTCATAGTATCATAAAGAAAACTGAAGTTCATAGGCTTAAAGTCAGAAAGCTAGTCCTAAAACTATCACTCCCTGACTTTTACAGCCCTTGTACCCCATACATTTTCCTTTGCCCTTGCGAGGTATATTTCCATATGGCTAGTATGTTAGTAGCTACTATCAGAGCCCAATGAAAGCTCTCAAATCACATGGAGAATTAAGAGGGAGGTTTCCTTGAGTGAACTGGGTAAGAAAAAGAGGAGGAAGTGGTCTAAGGGGAACCTTGCTTGCACATTTGAGTGTCTGTGTTCTGTGGTTCATCCAGGTTTGCTGTCTGAGTCGTTAAAATATGAAACACGGATTCTCAGCCACCATATCTTTATCAGTCCAAATCCTTGAACTGATCTCCACACTGAAGGAAAGATTGTACACACAGGTTGCTTTTAATCTTTTAGTATAAAACGCGGGAGCACACTGGGGGTGGGGGCGGGGAGAGGCACGTGTCACTGAGGAGGCCAGGCTTTAAAAGCCCAGTAATTGTTGACTAATGATGGCTCAGTGGTCATTCCAATAGGCCAGTGGATGCATAATGTTTCCCTACATGAAACTTGATCAAAAAGCTTGAAAACCGCTGGGCCCCTATGGTTTTTCAGAGGAAAGCATGGGGACCCAGAACCTCAGGAGGTAGGGTCATGCAGGCACCGGATGGCCTGGGCAAGACCGAGTTTATTAAAATACAAAAAAAAAAAAAAAAGGCAACAGTCCTCAACATGCACTGCATTGCAAAGAGACTGGGATTCTCCAAGGATGTGGAAGAAAACTATTTAGACTGACAAAAGGCCGGCAAAAATAAATACATGAAAGAAAGCAGGCTTTTCTTCTTCCTCTTGCTGTTTGAAAACCTTCCCATTAAGAGAACACAATAATGGGTCAGTCTCATTAGGGAGAAAGAAGATTGTCTGAAATAAACCTCAAAGAGAAAGAAAAAGCTGTCATTTTCTTTAAGGACACCATTAGGTTCCTATTGACAAGACAAAAGAGCAATCAAGTTAAATTAGAGCAACTGTAAGTTGAGGGTTTGGTTGGAGAGAAATAGAATAATAACCTCTGTGATTTAAAAAAAAAAAAGGGGGGGGGGGAGGCAAGATTTGATCTTTTGATCCCTCCTTTCCTGAAGCAATGATGCCTGACCTCGCCCCTCATTGAAAGCATTCTTGGGTCTGTTCCAGAGGCAAAATTCTTACCTCATTGATACAATCCAGGAATTTTTCAGCTACAAAGGAGCTTGAATGATCACTATGTTGGAGTGTCTTATTTTATAACTGGAGGGGCCCATGTCTACAGCAGTTAAGTGACTTGCCTAAGCTCACCCAGTTTTTGAATTGCAAGGTTAAATTCTACAAATCAGCAGGAAGCAAAGCTTTGTTTCTCCAGACAGAGCACCTGTGGGTTCTGTCCATCAGGAAAGCATGGTGCTGAAAAGAAATTCAGGGCGGTTATTCTGAAATTCACCCAGAAGCAGGTTTGGGGATGCTGAGTGTGTCTGATAAGTTCTCACGAATCGAGGGGCCCAAGATTCCCTTCTCCTCATTGGGCTTCCGCAAGTAGAAGACGTGTCAGGAGACCCCATCTTTCCTCACCCCTGTACCTTGGTGACAGTCAACATAGTGACCCATTCACTGTGCTTGTCAGGATAGGAGCAATTCCTCTTTGCCCCCCACTGTGACCAGAATGAAGCAGGAAGGAGTGAGTTATGGGACTTTCCGGACTGCAGTGTGAGAGACCAGACACCTCGCAAGTGACAAGCTCTCCCTCATGATATATAGTCAGAGTTCAGAGAGAGGAAAAGGCAATAATTTCTTCAGTACTTTGGGCCATTTTCCTCTCTGCTTCCCTCTCGGAGAAGTCTGGACACGTTTTTATTTGGAAAGGTGCACTGTGACATTTTCTATCCTTCCCTCCACCTATTAATAGTTCTGGCTGCCCCAGGTGCTCATTTTCAAGGCGCCCCAAGAGAAGGGGGACTTCTGGCAGCCGCGGTGCAGCTGACAGCTTCGGGGCAACAACGGGTTTTAATTGATGGATTGTGGGCGCTGTGTTTTCTCTGTCTCTCTTTAAAAAAAAAATGTGATGGGTTTCGTATCCTCCTAGGACCTATAGATTTTAATATGTCAATTATTCCCGCTTTTATTGGAACCTGGATGCTTGTGGCTGACTGATGGTCTTCCAGTCATCTTTTTGTCTCCACATGTCACCATGCAATTCTGTCAACATCACCTGTGTTCCTTGGACTAACCTCTCCAGACAGGGAACAGCCAGCAGCCTCTGTGCAGAGCCTCCACCGAACAGCAAGTCAGACACATGATTCTCTGATGAGCCGCCTGCCCTTAGTCCATAATTACAAGGAAAGGAAACTAACTGGAAAGTGAGGCTGGAAAACTGGGCTGTGAGCACCAACATTTCTCATTTCTAAAGCATCCCCGAGGCAGCCCTGTGGCCATCCCTGTGGGAGGTGGCACTCCTGGGCCTGCAGCTCCATGGCATCAGCTGTGGGGCCATCCCACAGGATGAGGACTCACTGAGTGCTATGAAGGAGGCAGAGTATTTCCCAGGAGTCTCCGAGAGTTCCAGTTCTGCCACGCTATGCCCAGCAGCGTCCCCGCCTCCGTGTCAGAAAGCCACCATCCACCCAAGACCCTGCTCCCAATATGAAGTCCAAGGAGAGTTCCCACTGCCTCCGTTTCCCTAAGCCTTGGTTTCCTGATGGTTGAGGTATCATTCACATAGCATCAAATCCACTCATGATAAGTATACAATCCTATGAGGGTTTTTTTTAACCACACTCATGGACTTTGTACAACCATCCACTTCCCCTTCTTTTAGAAAATGTCCATCACCCCAAAAATCTCCCACTGTCTATTTGCTATTAACTTCCACTCCCACTCCTAAGCCACCGCTTGTCTATGTGTCGCTTCTGTAAGTGTGCCATGTCTGAGAACTTATTAGCAAGAGAATGATGCAATACATAGTGTGATGTTTTTGAGGTCTGTCCAAATGCAACAATGATCTGCTTTAACCTTGGCACGTATTAGTAGTCCATTCCTTTTTATTACTGAATAGTATTTCATTGATAGGCATACACTGCATTTTCTTTATCCACCCATCAGTTGATGGACATTTGGATTATTTCCAACTTGAGACAACTTTGCTTTTATGAGCATCCATATACATTTCTTCACATGGACATATGTCATCCAATAAACCTCTTAACTGCCACTTATTAGAGGCTCATGTGCCTTAAACGATCCTGATCACTTTCAATGAATTATTTCCAGACTTCACAACAACCAGTGAAGCAGAAATCTGAATCAAGAGGCCAAGGCTTACAAAGAAGCCACTCCCTTGACATGTTTCTGGGGCCAAAACTGACACCCATGCCCTTCCCGCTGTGGCCGACAGCCTCTCTAACCTCTACCAGAAGAGCAAGATTCTCCCTAAGCCTCCACAGCAAGCCCACTGCCCCTTTCAGCTGGGTCAGGAGTCTCCGATGTGGCCCCAAAGATCCCTTCTAACCCCATTCTAACATTGATACATGAACCAGTACAAATGCATCAATTACCTGCTTTATCCTCAGCACCAGCATGGGCACCTAATGACAAACATGGAAGGCCTCTTGAGGCCTGATGACAGAAAGACAACACACACACACACACACACACACACACACACACACACGACTAAATGGCATAGAACCAACTACAGATGTACAAGAACTCTGATGATTTAAAAGCCTGTGCTAATACCCAGGCCTGTTACAACTCATGTGGCACCAGTCTATTTCCTTCCTGAGTTATGGGAACACTGTGGGTCTAAATTACAAAGAGAGAGAGCTGGGCTCAACTCAATTAGCTGCTCTGAAGGTATTCTGTGGAAGCATGGAAGTGAGAACATCTTTCATGGCAGTTTATTTTCTCCTGTCTCCCAGGTAGTAGTCACGGGATAGACTACAGCTTCTTTTAAAGGGGAAAAAATTTTTTTCTCTAAAATATACATATTTATTCTCTAGAAAATATATGTGACAAGGGAGAGGATTTTACATTTTATAATTATACAACCCATAAATCTTTATGAAATGTGTTCCAGGCACAGTACAAGGCCTGCAGACTTTAGCAGGATGCTAGGTAGAGTCCCCTGCTCCCCTGGAGCTTGCAGTCTTATAGGAAAGATGAATGCTGTAGATTGAATAGTTGTGTATCCTCCCCCCCAAAAAAAATCTGTTGAATCCCTAATCCCCAGTGTGATGGCAGCTGAAGATGGGTCTTTGGGGAGTAATCAGATTGACTGAGGTCATGGCTGTGGAGCCCCTGGGATAGGATTTGTGCCCTTGTGAGTGGTGAAGAGACTGGAGCTCAGCTCTCTCTGCCACAGAAGGACACAATGGGAAGTTGGCCTCTGCAGAGCAAGAAGAGGGCCTTCCCCAGCCCCTGCCCATGCAGGCACCCTGATCTCAGCCTCCCAGAACTGTGAGAGTGGGTTGTTTGAGTCATTGGTGGTTATAGCAGCTCGAGCTAAGATGACCAATGAGTCACGGAAACCATGGAAAGAGGAATGAAGAACAAGAGTCTGCCACATGGACCCTCCATGTCAGTCAGGGGCCAATGCAGTGGACTTACGCTCAGCTTTGCATTGAAACAAAACAAGACTAACCAAGCAAAGCAAAAGAACATCAAAACTCCCAAATGAAGCCATCATGTGGAGGAAGAATTAGCGGGTGTAAGTGAGGTGCCCCGCTACTTAGAATATAGGCCCCACAGGAGAGTTGGGGAGAAATAGACACCTTTAAAAATGTAAAGGCCTTTCTTCTGAGTCTTTGTAAAATATTCTGCAAGTCTTCCATAAAGACTGGCAGTTCCTCTATCAAGCCTGGGTAACCTAATGTATCAATTCTCCATTTTCCCTGCCTACGTTAGTGATAACGCATCTTCCATTAACTTACGCTGAGAGAAACATTTCAGTTCTAAGAATCTATTTCTGTTCCCCTATAACTTTCTTAAAGATATGCCTCTGGATTGTAATACCTCAAGCTTATACTCGGCTGAAATGTGAATACTTTTGCCAAATTTGGGAAACATTAATGGGCCTTTTTCCGAGTCATTTGATGATGGGGACGTGGGGAAGCCCTTTCATTTGAAGAAACTGAAAATTGAATTTGCTTTTTGGATGCTCACCATGGATATGGTCTTCAGTGTCAACAGTATCCTCTGCCTTTTATTTTCAGGTACGTTATGAATCAGCAAAACAAAATTTCTTTTAATGAAATAGCGGATATCCCCGCCGTACTTGCCTCTTTTTTTTGTAGTCTTAAGTGGCATGCTGCACTTTATCTCATCTCCTTCTTTCTGTATAGTCTCTTTTTTTTTTCTTTGCTCAGTGCCTTATAAAGCTTCTCTGGCTGATTCTTGTGACTTTCCAGTTGTCAGAAACCTTTAGTTGTATGATCATTTTTCCTTAAAGATATCTGGGATAAAAGTCTAGTTTTACCTTTCATAATCTCCACATCCCATTGGATTTGCTTTATGAAAATGTACTATCCTGTACTACTTCCTAGTGGAGAATTAGTTGTCCATTTTTCTTTCAGCTACTGGTCATCATTAACAATTTTTCCCATTAGTTTTTATCTCACATTTTTCTTTCATTCTCTTCACCAGAGGAAGAAGCTATAAAACTCCCCTTTGTTTCACACAGGGATGAAATTATTTTATAGAATGTGTTGCAAAACTTTTATAATTCCACTAAGTTTTACTGACCCATATTAAAGGCTTTAGCATGGAAAGAAATTTCAGTCTGTTAAAGCTGCTGGTTTTTTCATGAAAATAAGAATAATTCTGTTGTTTGTGAATGCTTCTTACCTTTTAAGGAATCAAACATGATGCTGATTTCATTACATGCCTCTTATAATAATTATCACTTTTACTATAACAGTAGAGAAACTGAGGCAAAACTGAAAAATAATTTAGGACAAGGACTATATAAGGTATTATACTATGAACTGACAAGAATAGAATGACAAATAGGACATAATTCCTGGCTCTAAAAGGCCTTATACTTTAATAGGTTAGTGCAAAAAGAATGTTCAGATATCCCTAAAAATCGAATATAAGGGTATATAAGTTCAAGGGAAAGAGCAGGATTTCTAAAGGCTGAATAGTTCTACAAATTCTGTATTGAGTGCTTGGCCCACATCTTCCTGGTCATATGTGGGGGAGGGGAGAAGCCAAGTTAATGAGGCAGTGAGTTGCATTAGCATTAGAGATTTCTATTATTTTGAGTATCTTCATTTTCACCCCAAATCTCTCAAACAATGTATATTATGTAAATAAGGAGATCCTCTACTTTTATTGAAGGAGGTGATTGGGGGAGGAACTGCAGATCTGGAACTGGCTGCATTACCCTTTTTAATGAAATCATCATCACTACCATCATCCACCTTCTGATCAGATATATTAGACTTTGTCAAAAATAGTGGCAATCGGCCCTCGCCGGTTTGACCAGTGGATAGAGCGTTGGCCTGTGGACTGAAAGGTCCCAGGTTGATTCTAGTCAAGGGCATGTACCTTGGTTGTGGGCACATCCCCAGTTGGGGGTGTGCAGGAGGCAGCTGATCGATGTTTCTCTCTCATCGATGTTTCTAATTCTCTATCCCTCTCCCTTGCTCTCTGTAAAAAAATCAATAATATATATATATTTTAAAGTAGTGGCAAACATTTTTTAAAGTGAAAAGGCATAAGAAGGTTAATTGCAGGACTGTATCATTATTGAGGGGGAGAGTTATCAGCCCACTAGTGGAATTCTAGCAAAGGGAAGAAAGGGAAGTAGAATTAAATGATGAACTTGCTGTAAAGCCTCTGGACAGAATAGGTGCTCAATGAATAGAATGTCTCCATTCCTTTTCTCCAACCCCTGTTCCAGGGTGAGTTAGTCTTATGCTCTCCTGTTATTCTGGTGGCGTTCATGTAAATGTGTTCAGAGGGAGCTCCATTGGCCCATGGGTTGGGGAACCAACTCTCAGAGTTGACATCTTTCTCCTTGACACCTGCTGTACTGAGGGATTCTTGATGAGAGCGTTACTCTTTCATCTGGTGATGGTTCTCTCCATTTGATTCCCACATTTTCTGGAGTTGTGAGCCTGATGATCAAGGGGGTGAGTCTTAGTGCAGTATGTTTGTGGTAACCTAACATTTGCAGCTGGGATGATTAACATACCATAGAGTCAGTTATCCAAGGATGGCCAACTGGGACTTTGAAAATACTCTATTACAATAATACACTGACACTTTGATCCTCTCTCTAGACCTCTGGGAACCTTTTTGCACATTAAACTCATTAACCAGCCAAGGGCTTTTTTTTTTATCCCAAAGTAAAAATGATGTGGGTGGCTGACTCATCATTATGGTATATTTTAGCTGAAATATGTCTGGACTGATAATTTATTTCCAGGAGGGAGATGGAATTCCTCTTTCAGTGGTATGGTTTCTGAGAACCTAGGACTTATCACATCATATTCTGCAGTGAATCAGGAAATACAGTTTGAGAAGGTCTTGGAGAAAAATTACAAGCTAAGATGACAGTGTCTAACATCAGGGGCACCTGACTTGAATATATCAGGAGAGGCTTCCCTGTAGAAGTGAACTGATTAATAGGAGGTAACCAGAGGAAGGACTTGGGGGAGGGGAGAGTGGAGGAGTATGTGTGGACTGGAAGAGAAAATAGTGTGCTGGAGCAGAGGGAGGGAGCAGGAGACAAGAGTGAAACTGATGGTTAGAAGTGGGCAAGGACCAGCCTCTATGGGGTTCCAGGGCCACCTTAAAAGGATATGGAATCCTTTTTCCAGAAAAACTGGAAGGCACAAAAGGATATAATGGTCAGGTTTTAAAAGCTCATTTTGTCTGCCATGTGGATAAAGGACTAAAGAGCATACTCAAGAGTGACACTGAGACAACCAATAGGAGATGGTCACACTGCGCAGGGCGCCATGATGGCACAGAACAGCATGATAGTTTGTCCTTGTCCCTCGAACGTTCACAGTCTAGTAAAGGGAGTAGATATATGCACACAGGGTTATTAATGGGACACGTGTTATGCCACATGAACTAAAGAAGATCCAGTGGGAAAGGGGAAAGGTCCCTGTTAGCAGAGAAAACCAGGGAAATAGCTTCTTACATGTTGTGCAGGATCCAAGGAACCCAGTGCCCTGAGGTTTGTTTGTTTTGCTTTTTGGTTATTTATTGTTATTTTGATTTTATTCACAACTGCTTTCAGGATTAGAAATTACTTGAAAAGTAGCATTCCCACTGTTTGTTTTGTTATGTTTTGTTTTGTTTTAAGCAGCAAGCACACACATGTTCTATATTCAGTTTCACATTATCTTTGTCAGGCAAGTAGAAAGCAGGTTTTTGTTGATTTCCTTTTTTAGAGAGAAGTGAATTCCCCATCCCTTGCTCCAGGTCACCTGTCAGTCAGCACAGTCAGGAGGGAGTGGAAATGAATCTCTTCTTGGAGGGCATACTGATGTGAATCAACAACACAGACACACAAGCTACACACAAATGGCTGCAAATCAGGAGAGACAGGAGGACCTTCTCAAACCATTTTCTTTATCCTAAGAAATCTAGAATGGGTTGCAATTAGAAAGAATCATAGAGTTCTCCTGTAGCTCTCTTGGGGCCCATTCTTGAAAACTCCCTTTGGAAACACCACTCTACTTACCATCTATTACTTCCCACTCCTACATAGAGCTCTTTCAGTTGAGAGCTGCCAATCAAGTACACAAATTTGCTGTGATGGAAAAGCTGCCAAGCTCCACTGGTGAATCTCTTCTGAAAAGAACTAGGCTGGGTTCTACTGAGATCATGAGAAAGAAAAGAATTTAGTTGGTCATGTGGAAGGATACTGGAAAGTTTTAGCACATGATGTCATATTGGCTCAACTCTTGGCTTTATCTGTATGGGAGCCTTAGATAGGTCATTTAAGCTCTCTAAGTCTCTTTGGAAAAATAAGATGGCTAGATTGACTGATCACCCAGATGTTTTGCAAACTTAGTTCCAGATATAGACTTTTATCCAGGAGAGCTGTGGATTGATTTTTTCAGAAGATTCTTGAGCCGCAGGATAATTGCAAGGATGAGCAGCTCTTGGAATAGGAATTTTGACTATACCTGGTAGTTTTTAAGATTAAAGAAATGGCATGTCTGGGCTAAGAAAGATAATAGTCTCTCATAGTTTGCATTCTTTAGGCCACACCCAGAAAATCCTGTCTTATTTGAGGTGATGAAATTTAAGGATGCTAGCAAATCTGAATCAAGGAAAGGGGATCAAGACAAGGGAAAATCTGGGGAAATTGCCATTAAAGGAAAGGTTGTTAAAAACTGGGAAGGCTTGGTTTTGAGAAGACATAGGGATACATTACAGCTGTCTCAAATATTGTGAAGAATTGTCAGGGGAAGAGAAATGGGACTTACCCTGGCACTGCCTTTCCTAATAGACCTAGAGTAAAATCGATTGAAGTTACAGGGAGCTTAATTTGTACTCAGTGTGAAGAAGGAATTTCTGACAACAGTATCTAACCAAGAATTGGATGGGACCTAGTTTTGCTTGTGAGGGTAGAAATAAGGAAGAGACTGGCTATGAATACTACTGATACTACTGATTATAAAAGCAATGATGCAAGTGTTTTTGAATGTACTAACTCATTCCTCATAACCACTCTTGGGGGTAGCTTCTGTGTTCATTCCCATAGTACAGATGAAGAAACTGTGGAACGGTGTGGTTAAGCCACTTGCCTGAGATCACACAGTGAATTGGTGACAGACCTAGGATTTGAACCCATGAAGTCTGATGGTAGTGTCCACAGGCTTACTTGTGTTGCTCTATTGTCTCCAGATGGGCATCGTTGGGAGAATCTGTGGATGGGATTTCTGCCCTGAGTTTCTAGGGTAGCATTTGAAGATCCCACCAGTGGCAATGCAATCAGTGGTGCCTAGCATATGCAGCTATTGCACTTGTACACAACATAGGTGGTGATGTCTTCCTATGCAGCCAGCTATGCACAGCTGTCCAATTTTTCTCCTCATGCCATTGGAGTTCTTTCTTGGTAGAGTTTTCTTTGTCTGTTGTCTTGATGTCATTTGAGTCATCCACTTCAGCTGTGCCATGCCATTCCTTTGGGAAAAAAAAAAAAAAAAAGATCACAAATATATCCAAAAATATTGCAAGAAAAAAAAAAAAGAAGCCTTGATTTCTGAATATGGGCTACAACTAGAGCTTTCTCCCAGAAGTGATGGGTAACTGTTTTCTCTGCATCAGAGGCCACACCTTTGTGAATGTAGGAGACCTGGGCTTACCTGCCCTTCACCCATTAGGAAACACAAGTGCTTTCTGATCCAGGAAGAGAGAGGCCATTCAGACTCTCTAAGGTATATCTAGAGGTAACTGGCCAAGCAGGAGAACTGATCCCATTTTATATACAGGTGCTCTGACATCATCTAAACACAGGTAGTTATAATGTAAGGGTGCCATGCTGTCAATCACATTGCATCCTACTACATTTTAATGCCTGTTTTACTAGCATGGAGATGATATTGGACGTTGTATGGTGCCCATCAACACAAATGTGTATGGTTTTAAATGAGGGTTTCAGCCTTCTGAAGCCAATTACTTCTGCCTAAGTGGGAATGCCAAAGCAGAGCTATGTCCACAGCTAAAAGAACAATCCTATCTAATAAAAAAGTAATATGCAAATTGACCATCACAAGATGACTGCCTCCATGTGGTCAAAGATGGCCACTTCAAGATAGCCAGCAAGGAAGGGCAGTTGGGAGGGAACCAGGCCTGCAGGGGAGGACAGTTGGGGAGCAGGCTGGCAGAGGAGGGCAGTTGGGGGGGACTCATGCCTGCAGGGGAGGACAGTTGGGGGAGACCAGGCCTACAGGGGAGGAGAATTGGGGGGGACCCAGGCCTGCAGGGAAGGACAGTTGAGGGGGACCCAGGCCTGCGGGGGAGGACAGTTGGAGGGGATCAGGATGGCAAAGAAGGACAGCTGGGGGGACCCATGCCTGCAGGGGAGGACAGTTGGGGGAGACCCAGGCCTTCATGGGAGGACAGTTAGGGGGGACCAGGCTGGCAGAGGAGGACAGTTGGGGGGACCCATGCCTGCAGGGGAGGACAGTTGGAGGGACTCAGGCCTGCAGGGGAGGTCAATTGGGGGGAACCATCCTGGCAGGGGAAGGGCAATTAGGGGAAATCAGGCCGCCACAGGAGCAGTTAGGCATTGATCAGGCTGATAGGGGAGTGGTTAGGGGCAATTGGCAGGCGAAAGGTTGGGAGCCAGCAGTCCTGGATTATGAAAGGGATATCTGACTACCCGTTTAGGCCTGATCCCACAGTGGGATCCCTCAAGAGGTCCCAGATTGGAAAAGGTGCAGGTTGGTCTGAGGGACACCACCATCACCACCACCACCACCACTTTGTGCACAAATTTTGTGCACTGAGCCTCTAGTTTTTAAATAATAATAAATATGCACAATGATGCTGTGACACAACAGAAATCGTGCACTCACACACACACACACACACACACACTGGCACAAACCTTTTAAAGAGATATTTCTGAAAGTCTGTGTCCAACAGGGTTAACCCGGAGAGATGCAGAAATGTCAGACACATTACATGGGCAAGACATGTGGCTGGCATTTGGCTGCCAGCGGGGGAGGCGTCCTCCCGCCACTAATTCCTCAGGAACCTCACACTGTGTCTATCTACAGGGAGGAGAGAGAAAGGGGAGGAGGGGAGAGCAGATATTGCCTGTTATGTTTTTCCTCTGCAGCTGGAGCTGGTCTCAGCTGTGGGGGCTGGGGCTGCTGGTGAGGGTCTGTAGTTAGGGGGACACACAAAGAAAAGCAGCGCCCTCCCAGCTAAGTCAGTGGTGAGCCAGCCTCTCCTGACCATCAGTGAGGCCAGCACCATCAAACCAAGCCACACACCCTTAGGAACACTCAGCTGTGCCTCCGTTCAGCCAGTTAGTTGTCCCCAAAGGAAGGTGTGATGGCAGCTCTGGGTAAGGGCTTTGCAAGGACCTGTCCTCACTGACTGAGTAGTTGGAGCGTTTGCTTTTACCCTTCGTGGGCATCTAGGGGAAGATGGGGACTTGGCAGTGAAATGTATAGTAGTCTGTCACCTGGTGTAATTGCTAATTCCCATTAGGCTGCCCATTGGAAATTTTTTCTGCTGTCCTCATAATGGCTGCCAGATATATCTCCAGAAAAATATTTGTGAAAGTAGATATAAACTCGGAGTTTTTAACGGTAAACAGGCTACGTCAAGCATCTTGTGTCTGTTGCCAAAATACTCTTTCAAGTTCCTCTGGCCACATCAGTCACATTTTTCATCCTCCAGAGACCTACGGGGGTCTCTCTCTTGCACTGATCAGCTTGACCCTGGATTGTAGCTCTGTGTGAAGACATTTGTCTTTTTCCAATAGGCAAAAAGGAAGAGAGGAGGCATGACTTATTCTGTGGACTGAACTTTTCTTCAAAATGTGCATTATTCTGGCAATCTGTTGGTTAGTATGCTGAACCGACTTGTTAGAGGCTCCTGGAGTCTTCTGCTGCAAGTGGTTGGGTTGCTGGCATGTCTTGAGCCCTTGGCCTCAAGGGGCTGCATTGCTGTCACATCAACTTCAATGCAGTTATGATGATGCCTTGCATTTATAAAGCCATGTTACTGATGTGACCAAGTCAGTCTCATTTTATTATTACATACACCCTGTGTAGTAGGTACACTGTTTTTATTCACTCCATTTTGAAAAAGAGGAAATTAAAAGTAAAGGACTATCTGGGGTCATACAACTGGTAAGTGGACATGGTGGTGTTTCACAACTCACTTCATGTCTCAGGGTTTGTTTTTCTGATGTATATCACCTGTGGGTGGGATAGACACAACCACACAAGCATATGCTCCTACTTCCATGTTATCTGTGATTCAAGTATATGTACATGCATACATGTTTGCATATGTGCACATAATTGGTTATTTTTGGGGGTTTTTTTACTACTTTTTTGCTCTTTGGGCTATAATAGGCACAGTTGTGGAGCAGAACAAGTTCAAATTGAGCACACCCTTCTCTTTTCTACTACACACTCCTACCCATGTGCACATACTCACATACATGTGCATGCTATCACACATGCACACTTACACATGTTTTCACACGCTCTTATATACATATACATGCTCTTATACATGTATGTATGCACATGTTCTCACACATGCACATCCTTCATGTACACATGCTCTCACACATTCACACACCCACATATGCACACACTGCATATGCTCTCACATATGTTCTCATACATGCCCACACACATGTACCCACACTTCATTCCTTAGATTTAGGAATACTGAGGCACTATGAGCTTCCTCTCATTTAAGAAGGAAACCATAAATAAATCAGATAAAGGGTTGCTATTACCTCTCATGAGTCTAGATAAAAGGGGTAATCCTACAATGATGTGATTTCATTTCCATTTATTTGCGTTGAAGGCGTAGGGGAACAGAGAGAGAAAATTCCAGCATCCTTTGAATCATCACAGCTCAGTTGCCCCAGCCTTTGAGAACAAGCAGATGTGTCCCCGAAGTTGGGGAGGGCAGATGCCCTCACCTGGAGCCTGGGTTTTCCTGTCACTTCAGACAAACCTAGTGTTCTTTCAGGAATCAACCTTGGGCACTTAGAACAGCTCATCAGGTGCCTAGAACCACATTGTGAAGGCTGTTTAGGTCACCCCATACATTCAGGGGGATGTGACCCTTCTCTCAGCCCCATCCTCTCCTTTCCCCCAACAAGGCCACACCTGCAATAGCAAGTGGCCACTGATTCTTTATTAAAAAAACAAACAACAACAACAAAAAAAAAAAAAAACAGGGATTGGCTGGAGATGTCAGGACACAGATTCCCATGGAAGCATATGACACCTCTCTGAGCAGATTTACCAAGTATGCTTGGCAGGACGTTCTTACACACCTTTCCTTCTGCTTCACAGACATGGCACAGGTACTGTGTTACATTAGCTCCTTTGTTGGGACTATGTTTATATCCTCAAGTGTTCTTAGATCCTTTAATAATAATAGCCTGACTACTTTCTAGAATAGCAAATGCCCTCCCACCTCCACCAGGTCTGCCTCACGCTTTCGCCAGCCCCTAGTGCAGAGGAGATGCAGAATGGCACCACCGTTTGCATGCAAGGGCTGCCTTTTCGCTTAATTTTGAAGTTATTCTCTTGAGAAATAGATGGAGGGTAAATTCATAAATCCTTAAAATGTCAGAGCTGCAAGGCAGTATAAATTACAAGTGGTCCCATTGTCTTGCTATAATGATGAAGAAATTGAGTCCCAGAGAGGCTGGGATTTGTCCCAGTTTATCAGGATAATGAGTGTGTTGCATGCTTTCTGTGTGCCTTTCACATGACCCTCTAACCCTCATGGCTTGCTTTCTGTCCTGAAGGCTGATCATGTAGGCCGTAGCAATGGTGCCCTTGTCCACTAGCTGCCAGCTGGGAGGAGATTAGAGGCTGGAGGAAAGGGAGGCAGGGTACTTACTGCCAGCTTCCTTCTCGTCATGGTGCCCTGGTTGGCTAGTTCTCTGTACCTGGGATACAGCCCCTTACAGGTGGCCCTGTCCATACAGATTTTCTTTCTGGGTCCCTCTGGTCTCTCCTCCTCCTTGCCCCCTAATGGCTAGCAATGGTAACAACTTCCCTGTTCAGAGCTCATGAACTTGGCATTCCCCACTCTCACATCAGAGGCATCTAACAATGATCATATATCTACTGGGCCCAATAAAAACATTGAGATAGTGCCAGAAGGGCCACATTCAGCAACATTGCTGATTGGAAAAGTTTCAACTTTGAGTCATCAGTATGTTTGCACCAGTGAGCTGTGAGTGCCATAGGACCCACTCCTGGGCTGGAAAGAATGAAGCAACGCAGAATCCTCCTGACTTGCGGCTGGCCTGAGTAACACACTGTTTCTAGTCTCCATGGCTTTTTAGAAGGGAATCAGTGTGGCTAATTTCTAGTCTCTCTCTCACACAGACATAAACATAAACACGCATCTGAACTTGCCTACACACACTGATCTCAGGTAACCTACAAATGAGCTAAGACCAGCTCCCAAGGAGGAAAACCACTTATTCTACTACTAGAGGGCCGGTGCACAAAATTTGTACACTCAGGGATTGGGGGTGTTCCTCAGCCTGGCCTGTGCCCTCTCACAGTCTGGAAGCCTTGTGGGGAGCAGTCTTAAGCTGGCAGTCGGACATCCTCAGCACTGCCGCGGAGGTGGGAGAGGCTCCTGCCACCATCACTGTGTTCGCCAGCCTTGAGCCTGGCTTCTAGCTAAGTGGTGCTCCCCCTGTGGGAGCATACTGACCACCAGAGAGCAGCTCCTGCATTGAGTGTCCGATCATTATTTGGTCAATTTGCATTGTTTGGTCAATTTGCATATTAGCCTTTTATTATATAGGATTAAGTAATGGAGAATTTAGCCAGTTCAAATCAATTGCCTAAAGCATTAAAAGTTATGTTAAGAGTTAAAGATCCAAATGTGTAACTGCCAATCGTTTTCCCACGGAGTTGCTTGTCTCCCATTCTCTCGACTTTATACATATATTTTGCCTGTGTGAGACTGCGAGACTTCAGTGGATGGGATGCCCTGCTATGAGGAGTCCTGGTTGTCAGTGGGCAATGGTGAGGTTAGGGATGAAAAGCCAGGCTTAGCTATTTTCCTGGTATGGATCTCTGTTTATCAGAAAGGCTTCTGTTGTGCTGGTTCACTTCCATGCTAAGGCATTCACAGAGCCATTGCCATGAGATAATCAATCCGTTAGAAAATGGCATCAGCATTTGCCATGTTGTTCCCCTTTCTTTGACGCAGTTCTCAAAACGTCCACCGAAAGCTGTTTCATTAAGCATGCATAGAGGTTGCAAAGCCATCGAATTCCTCTTGCCATTTCCAGAAGAATTGCTCTCAGGCCTCTGCCTCTTACCCTCCCAAAGCTGCTGTCTTCAGGTCCAAAGCGTGTCTGTGTTTAGGAGGCACTTCAACAAAATCCAGTTGAACTGTCAGGGGTTTTTTCCTTCCTCCCTGTATTCCTCTTCCATGATCACTGATTAGAAGTTATAGTGATAGATTTATCTAGCTTATACATCTCATATTCACACCTTCTCTCTGGCCCGCCTTCTCCCCGCCGAGCAATGCCAGAAACCAGGATGTAGTCTATTAAATATTGGCACTCAACGTCGCAAAAGAGTGTCTTCCAACCCTCCTGTGAAGGCAGCCCATGCGAGGTGCGTTGCTTGGAGAAAAATGTGGTCCCAGCGAGGGAAAGGGATCTTTTTAAAAGTGCTCCTGGAGCTTCATGCTCCATCCCCCCTGGTGGTGTCTGACCTAGAGGATCCATAAAAAGCACAACGCTCACCAACAAGCTTCCCCCAGCTCACAAATCTATTTTGCTCTTCACATTAGATTCTCTATGCAGAGAGTTTAAAATTGCAGCCTCCAGCTCCCCAGAGATCAGCACGTGCCATGTGTCCCCAGGCACCGCAACCAGCTCAGAGACTGAGGCACTGCAAGCTGAGCTGGGCCGGTACTAGAATGATAATGGCTTTTCTGGTGGGTGGAGAAGAGAAGAAAGGCAAAAGGAACAAAGGAAGAAGGAGAAAGAGGCCTCCAATGGACGCAAGCACATTATCTTCCATAGCTCAGCGTCTTTCGATGACCAGAGTCATGCTAGCACTAAACTTGGGGGCAGTTGGGGAACACCACTGCCTCCAGGCCTTGAATAAATGATGAATGGCAGTGGGGACTTCTGGCTTTTCATGAATGTGTTTTTATACCTATGTTTTTATACCTAGAATGTTTCTCCCATAGAGACTGAACCGTCCCCTCACTTTAAATTGTCTGTTTACTTTAATTATGCTTCCCACAATTCTTCAACCTGTTGAACTTGACAAGCATTCATTTACAAAACGCATGTTTTCTTTTTCTTCTTTTCTTTCTTTACTTTATTGTTATTATTATTAGCCCTCTTATCCTGACCTGCCCAAGAAGCCAATGAACCCTGAAAGGACCATCCAAGCTTTCTTGGGGAAAGGTGTCTGAAGCAATGAAAGCCACAATTCCAGGCCCTTCCTGCTCATCCTCTAGGCTGTGTCTCTTTATCTTGGCTTCTTAGCATAGGCGTCTTTACATAGGGTCTGGTTGACAGGGAGATGCCAGAAAATTCTCAACTTAACAGTCCTGCTATGGCAAGAAGAAAAAATAGATTTGGGGGAACAAAGTTGAAAGACTGCCGAGTTTTTCTTCCACTCCGTATCCCCTGATTTTTAAGCCTCAAGCTGCTGTTCTTTTAAGTCTCCGTCCAGATTTTACTTCTCCTGGGAAATTTTAAGTGACCCCCCCTCCCCATGCCACCCACAATTCAAGTAAGGTTCCTCTTCCCTGCTCTCACAGTACCATCTGCTTTTCCCATCATAGCGCTCCTTATATCCTATTTAAATTAATTTAGCAATTTAATTTAAATTGTCTGGATCGTCGGCTCTCCAAGGAGTCAGATGCTGTCCCGCTCATTGTGGGAGTCCACCTGGCAAACTAACTTCTCTGTGGAAAGTGGTTGGCGAGCTCTGTGGTCTGGAAGCGAGAGAGAGCCTTCTCCTTTGCCTGCCTTTGTGTTTCAGACAGTCCACTGAGTCTGACGTGCGTGAGCACATTCGTCTGCCTTTTTAGATCTAAATGGAGCCCGCTGTTAGGCGGAACGAGGGCATTTGGAGACTGCAGGCCCTGAGGATGGCCTGTTTGCAGGCTCCAGTCTATCGCCTGCAAGCAGAGAAGGCAGATCGGGGCCAAGATGCTTATTTATGATCTCCGGATGCCTGCGCCTTCCCCGCCTGCCCACGGGGAGCTCTCCCGCGAGCCTCCTCTCCGCCCCGCCAGCCACACGTCCCTGCTCTGATGGATGGAGCTGACCAGGCAAATTGCTGTGCTGATGAACGGCTCGGCTACCTGAGCACGTGTTCCAGAGCCGTCTCCAGGGATAGACCACAGTTTAGAGAAGGATTCATCCACAGCCAGGGGTGAGCCTGGCAGTCCTTAGCCAGCCTAGGAAGGAGGAGGGGGGTAAGGAAGATGAAAAGACTCCAGGACCAGGGCTCACTCTTCAGCCACCCCCAGTGCCTGTCCTTGGGCTGGCTGAGAAACCCCGTTGCATTTTTTACGCCTCCCAGGAACTTATTCAGATGGAGACTCAGAGGTCTGGGTGTCACTGGGCTTATTGAAAGCGAGAAACCAAGGAGCTGAGCTGAAAGCACTTAAAGGAAGGGTGCATTACCTTAAAATATGCAGATGGGAAACTGACATTACCATCAATGTCAGGAGCCACCTTTCCGAGTAAACATTCACCCCTGGGCACACTCGGGGATGTGTTCCTTCCCATTTACAAATGACTGCCTATGCAAATGCGGGGGGTCAGAGTCGTGCCCTGGAATGTGGGCTTGTCTTCTTTCATCTCTCCATAATGAGGAACATGCAGGAAGCTGTCAGGAAAGTCATCATGGACCCGCTCTGTGCCTGCCGCGGAGGGGGTTCAGTGGCGAGGCTGCCAGCTGGTTTTGTGCCGAAGTATTACATCAGTCTCTTGTATGATCTCGCATCCTGTGTAAATGTAATGTTTTGGCCTAATAGGCAGGATTAGCAAGAGCTGGGAAGCCATAAATGAAAGTTTCTTGTTTCCAGAGAGCAAGTCAGAGCTTTTATGTCATCTGCCGCGCAGCTCTCGGTGAATTTAAATGTATCTCTTGGGCTTTGGTAATATTCGTGTTAATGTCAAAATTGGTCCCATTGTTATTGAGATGTGTGGTTTCTTCAGGCCCCGATGGCACTGTGCCTGCGGTTGCCGGGCCGATGGATATCTGCATGGATATGTACCTTCCAACCTCTCTCCAGAACGGAGTGAGGTTATCCGTGGTGCCCGCTACCAAGTGCTGCGGATAGGTCTGCGTTCTTCTGTAATTCACTCATAAACTGAATTGGTATTTCCCGAGTACCTACTGTGTGCCAGGCACTTTGCATGGCTCTTGGAGTGTAACAGTGAACAGCAAGATCTGGGCTCTTCTCCCAGAGGACTCTTACCAAGGTATGGAGAGGAACAATAACCACGAGCAAAAGGATTATAACTGCGCATTGATGTTAGTGCTTCATGGGAAGACAGCTGGAAGAGAAGACTGGGAATTGTGGAAAGGGAAGCCTTTGATCTGTTGGTGGTGAGGCAATATTTGAGCTGAGACAGAAAAGATAAGGCCAAGCGAGCCTTGAAAATAGAGAGAGAAGGAGCTTTCAAGGCTAGGCATAAGTACCTGCAAAGGTCCTAAACTAGGGAAGACTTGTGTTTGAAGAATTAAATGGCCATGAACATGTCTAGTGCAAAGCGAGGCAGAGTGGGATGAGTGGGAATTAAAGAGGCCTCCACAGAGGATCACTCGGGGCCTTGTAGTCATGGTAATTGAGCTTATTATCTTACTAGGGGCCCGGTGCACAAAAATTTGTGCACTCGGGGTGGAGGGAGTCCCTCAGCCCAGCCTGTGCCCTCTCACAGTCTGGGACCCCTCAGTGGATATCCTATGATGGCCCCAGTCTGCCAGGCGCCTTCTGTGTGTGTGTGTGTGGCCACTGGGGACCTGCCCCCAGCTGCATCTGAGGCTCGGAGCAGTCGTCCTGTGTGTGTCTACCTGCTGGGGGCCTGCCCCCAGGCACACCGTGGAGGCTTGGAGCAGGCACCCCCTCTATGATGATCTCTCAGACTCTTGCCCTCCCCTGCATGTTGTTCTCTTTTTTGAGCTGTGACCAGGGCTGGGTGCGGCCTGCCTCCCAAGTTTGCCTACTGCCCATCTTCCTCCAGCCACCAGAAAGCAGGGAAAACCCCGCCTCGTGGTCAGGCCAGCCTTTTCCTGCTCCCTGATCCCCGAAAGGGGTCTGAGGAGCCACCAAGCAGGCCACTGACTTTTTCCCACTCATCGGTCTCCTGCTGCCTTCCTTTCCCACTTCCCGGTGCCCCCAAGGGGTATGGGGAGCTGCCAAGCACGCCCCTGGCCCCTGCAGCCTTGCTTTCCCGCTCCCCGGTGCCCCGCAAAGGGCCTGGGCAGCTGCCAAGCAGGCCGAGACCGCCTCGCTGCCTCTTTCCCACTCCCCAGCCCGCCACCTTGCTTTCCCACTTCCTGGTGCCTGCAAGGGGCCTGGGAAGCCCACCAAGCAGGCTGCCGGCCCCTTGCCGCCTCTTACCCGCATCCTGGTGCCCTCCAACCCTGCCGCCTGTTTCCCATCACGGGTCCTGGGTCCTGCACTGTCCCGCCCTGCAGCCGCTCTGTGCACTCGGGAGGTCCCTCAGCCCGGCCTGTGCCCTCTCGCAGTCTGGGACCCCTCAGGGGATGTCCACCTGCTGGCGTGCCTGACCAGCCTGGGTGATGGGGCTTTAAGGCTGCCCACAGCTCCCATTGACCCAACGTCCCAGCAAGGCCAGCTGGACGCAGGTTTTCTATAATTGATGCTGTTCCTATAAGGCGGCCTTTTACTAACGAAGCCTCCTGTCTGCCTCACCTCGAGGCTTCTATAATGAAACAATTGTTACACTTAATTGTTGCAAATGTGCGTTTTTGCTTCAGGCCAAAGGCTAAGGAGCCAGCGAGCAGGTAGTTTCGCTCTTGCTCCTGCTGCAACGGACTCTGCCTAAACGTTTACTCAGGTCCATGAGTGGCGGCCGCCATGTTGGCTGGGCTAATTTGCATACAGCCGTTCTGATTGGCTGTGGGCATCCCGGAGAAACGGTTAATTTTACTATTCCGCTTTTATTATTTAGATTCTGAGTTTGGTTAGAAGCCATGGAAGGATGTTTCTGATCTTCAGTCTCTATCTTTTAAAACTATATTTTTATATCAATATATCTATATTTTTGTCTCTTATAAAAACTATATTTTTATATCTATCATATTTTAGAAAGAGGAAATAACAAGTGTTGACAACGGCGTAGAAAAATTGGAATCCTTGTGCATTGCCAATGTGAATGTAAAATGGCGCAGCTGCTGTGGAAAACAGTATGGTGGTTCCTCAAAAAATTAAATGTAGAATTAACATATGATCCAATGATTCACTTCTGAGACTATTTTCCAAATAATTGAAAGCCGGGACTCCAACAGCTCTTTGTGGACCCATGTTCACAGCAGTATTATCCATAGTAGGCAAAAGGTAGAAATAAACTAATTGTCCACTGACAGATGACTAGATAAGCAAAATGTGAGAGGTACACACAAAGGAATAGTATTCAACCCTAACAAGGAAGGATTCTGGCTCATGCCTCACCATTATGAACATTGAAGACATTCTGCTAAATGAAATAGCCAGACACAAGAAACAAACATTGTACAATTCTATTTACATAAGGTACCTAGAATAGTCAAATTCATAGAGACAGGAAGTGGATTGGTGGTTGCCAGGGGCTGGGAAGGAGAGTGATAAGGCGTTATTACTTAATGAGTATGGAGTTCCCGCTGGGAAAGATGAAAAAGTTCTGGAGATGGATGGTGGTGATTTTCACACAACAATGTGAATATAATTGATGCCACTGAACTGTACGCCACCGCTGGTTAAGATGTTAAATGGTATCCTTTGTAAAGTTTGCCACAATTGTACAAAGCTAAAAGAAGAAACACACTATATCTTACACTGCGTAGAAAGGAGATGAGAGAACAGTTGGAAAGACAGACAGGTCATTGCTCCAGTTCAGTATTAAGAGAGCAGTGGTCCAGGGCAAGAGAGATGCAGAGAACCTGTGGATCTGAGGTGGATATGAAAGGACAGAAGCTATAGGGCTTATTGATGGATGATATGACTGTTCATTATTTGTACTCTGGTACACTAGAAGTCTTCAGACCACACTTTTGGAGGGGGGTGGTACAGACTGATGAAAGGCCTTCGACTGGCAGATGTGTTTAAGCTTGATATCTTGGTCACAACAAGGTGGGCTTTATTCTTTTTTTTTAATTTGTTTTATTGCTTAAAGTATTACAATGAGTGTTAGACAGGTCTCCATTTTTTCCCTTGACCTCCCCCCCTCTTCCCCTACCCTCCAGTGTCTTGTGTCCATTGATTATGCTCATATGCATGCATGCAAGTCTTTCAGTTGATCTCTTAACTCCCCTCCAACCCTCCTGAGCCTTCCAGCTGTAGGTTGACAGTCTGTTCAATGCTGTTCTGCCTCTATATCTGTTTTTTTATCAATTTATAATGGTCTTTATTATCCATAAATAAGTGAGATCATGTGGTATTTTTCTTTCATTGACTGGCTTATTTCACTTAACATAATGCTCTCCAGTTTCTTAAACTCTTCAGTAGTCTTGGTTGGAGTGTGGGAGCTATTGCTATTGACATGTGAATGTTTGCCTGCACTGCCATGCAGCGGTCACATGCTCTAGGTGAACATGGCCTGCCTTGTGATTTGCAGTGATAACTAGCATGTGGCTAGAGTTGCTCATTCTCTTCCTTATTAGTAATGCACGTCTTCCATTAGCATATGCAGCTAACGACTCCCTTTCCCCTGTGCAGTGTTGACATTCATTGTAATGATTTATTATCCGAGCTAAATAACCCTCAATATGAAACAACAAACATGCCTGTGTTTGTGTTTTCCATTTGTTTTGTTTTCTCTTTCTTGCTTCTGTATAAGTAGATAGTTCTTTATGTGATAATTACATGGTACTCAAACAAACAATTGGAAAACCCACTGGAAAGGTTAAGAATGTCTGCAAGGTTTATTTAAAAAAAAAATGGAAAAATCCACTGGCATCTCCCATTAGTGCCTTGGGATTTTAAAAAATAACTAGATTAATAAGATAATGTTTGTTATGAGGAAACACTCCATATAAGATTTAATGGTCTATGAAAGGGCCAAAATTGGACTTCCTGTGGAGTCTCCAAAGCCCCCCAGGAGTCTTGTTTTATTCACTTGAGATGTTTCCAGAAAGGTATGAACCAAAAGCTTACAAAGTGGTAGAGTAGTGGCTGGGTCTGGAGTTCTGCAATTGGACTGCCTGAGTTATATCCCAACAAGCCACTACCGAGTGTGTAACCTTATCAGGTGTAACCTTATCCAGCCTATGGGCCAAATATGACCCTCAGAATTATTTGGTCTGCCCTGTCAAGGCATTAGTGATGAGTGAATTAAATATTTGAGCAAATGGAGCAGGCTAATTTTTAAGTTGATAATTTTGTATGGCCCTCGGATGATGTTATAAATATCCAAATGGTGCTTGGAAGAAAAAAGATTCCCCATTCCTGTTTAGATATACTTAAACTCCCTGTACCTCAATGTCCTCTTCTATCAAGTGGGCACAATGGCCATACCTATCTCGTGAGGTCCTTGTGACAATTAACTAAGATAATAAATGTGAAGCTCTTAGAATAAGTAGTCAATAAATATCAGCTATTACTGTTGTCAGTAAGCTGCAAATATTTTCATGAGAAAGACATGGTATATGAAAATAAATATATGTAAAGACAATGTAAAAGGGTAAAGGGTAAAGAGAAAAATATATACATCAAGGTCATTATTTGTACACCTATAAATATGACAGTGAAATTAATATGAAGCGCTTTATAGTATACTAGAGGCCCAGTGCACAAAATTCATGCCCTGGGGTGGAGGGGTGGTCCCTCAGCTTGGCCTGTGCACTCTTGGAGTACTTGGGGAATGTCTGACTAAAGGCGTAGGCCTGATCCCTGGCCTAAGCCTTTAGTTAGACATCTTGAGCACTATTGCAGAGGCGGGAGAGGCTCCTGCCACCACTGCTGCACTCACCAGCCATGAGCCTGGCTTCTGGCTGAGTGGCGCTCCTCCTGTGGGGACACACTGACCATGAGGAGGCAGCTCCTGTATTGAGCATCTGCCCCCTGGTGGTCAGTGTGTATCATAGCAACCAGTTCTACCATTTGGTTGATTTGCATATTAGCCTTTTATTATATGGGATGGAGTTCTTAGTGTTTGTGATAAAGATATGGCAATATTTTACCCTATACAAGAGAGATAAGAAATCTTGAGTCTTAAATAGTTTGATGTTGTTTTAAAAGTATGTCCTCCAAGTCTGTCCAATGTGGCTCTGTGGTTGAGCATACCCATGAACTAAGAGGTTTCTGGTTCAATTCCTAATAAGGGAACATGCCTGGGTCGCAAGCTCAATCCCCAGTCAGGGGGCCAGAGGGGGGAGTGGAGGGTGTAAGGGCGTGCAGAAGGCAGCTGATTGATGTTTCTCTCTCATCACTCTCTATCCCTCTCTCTATTCCTCTCCCTTCCTATCAATAAATAAATAAATAAATAAATAAATAAATAAATAAATAAATAAATAAAATATATAGTAGTCTCTTTTAAAAAAAAGTATGTCTTCCCCAACTCTGGTCATTTTGTTTCTTATTAATTGTTTCCTATGTCAATCACTGTGACTCTTCCCTCTTCACATCATTTTGGACATTGGAAACTTTTCATTGGCTAAATGTAATTTCCATCTCTCAACATCACAGACAATTAATTGAATTGTATTTCGTCAGGTTAAAGTTACCTTACCTGGATTACTATGGCAGTTTTGTTTTCTAAAGAAAAAGAAACACTAATTTTTTTGTTGAGCTTCAACTTAAAAACCTAAGCAGGTTCTTCTTGCTGCGGGCTTTTCCCCAATAGAAAATTGTTATTGATGTTTTTTAAGTATCATATTCCATTCAAAGGTAAAAGGCTGCTTCCACTTGCCATTTTTCTAGTGATTTTTTTTCTACACTGTGTCTGTAAGTCAACACTCTTGGGCTCAATTAAAATATGTATTTAGCCGATGGATTTACAGGAAAAAGACCAAACTGGAATACTAATACCTGGGCTATTGCCTGTGAATACAAGGATGGTGCATATTGAGGGATGCTTTCATGACAATGGCCAGTGAGCTTAGGAAACATGGCAGTGGTTGCACCTCATGTGTAGTGGGGTTTGGATAAAATTTTTTAGCACACTCAGATGTTGCTCATTAAAATTACAATTTAATTGAGATCATATCCAAATAGAACATTCAAAGCCACTAAAACAATGCCACATCCTAGCGGTCTTCCACATGCCTAGCAACCTCCTGGAACTGAGGCTAGCTTTGCCTCACCTCTGCTCTGAAGACCTTACATGTGGCATCATAATCGCAACTCATATTTGTGGAGTTTTTACGTGTCAAGCCCTCCACTCCTAGCTGGGGATGTGATGACAATCAAAGGCAGGCACAGCCTTTGCCTCTTGGAGCTTCCATTCTAGGGACTTGGGTGGAGATGATGTAGATATAGTCATGAAAATTGGAAAAGGTGTCCCTGAGGAGGTGCCAACTGCGCAGGGCAATGAAGCTTAGTGACTAGGAATGATTATCTTGGACAGGGAAAGCAAGATACTGCCTTGTAGAAAGTGGGGGCATGACCAGGTCAGGATCTGAGAGCAGTTCTGAATGGCTAGAGCCAGAGACAATAAGGTCCAAAATAATTATGGAGAAGGTATAAGGATCAGTCCATTGAGGCCACATTAGAAATGTCATCCTAACTTCTTAGACCAACTTCAGTCCATAGTAGGTATAATTGATACTGTCTTCCCAATGCTTCAGCAAATTAAAACTGAAAGTGGTGAAATAAACTCATACCTCATCTGAAAATGGCAGAAGCAGATTTAAACCATAGTCTGAATTTATAACCATCACATTGTACTTCTGCTGGAAGTACAATGCCTCCCTAACAATTTTGTGGATTTCTGACTTTGTGTCATCCAGTGTCAGTGTAGTCTTTCTATAGAGTCTATTAATGAAGATAAACATTGGTTTGATTTACAGCGAAATTAACTGCTGGCAGACTAAACAAGGTACACAGGTGAACTTTTACACACCCATTGTGACTTTTACACCAATTCTTAGGTCTCCAAGCCTCAGAGGGAGGCTTGGAAATTAATGTTTGAATACTATTGGTCTCACTGGGCGATGCCATGGCTGGGAGAGAATCATATAGCTTTCTTAGTTGGTACCAAGTTGTGAAGTCCAAAAGTGAGTTTAAAGAGAGCTAGTATTACATTTTTAAGTGATTACAATGCATTTAAGGAATGAAAGTAGTCCTCTGAGGTTCAATATAATGAGAAGAAAAGAAAATGAGAGGGGAGGAAAGTGAAGGGCAGAAGAAAAAAGAGAAAGAGAGAGACACTGCTACAGAATTTGCCCTCTTCAATCATTCTCTTTTCTCTTCCCTTTTCTCTCTTCCCTGTCAACGTTTTTTGCTTTGAAGCTAAACACTTGATAGATTAGCCTTGCACTAAAGAAAATGCCCTCTTTTGTGTACGAAAGCTTGGTAATTGCTGCAGAAAGATACTTAGTTGCTCATAATATTCATATAATCAGATTAGTTTTGAAGCCTACCTCAGCGGAGGAGGTTGGAGTAATCCAATTCGTGCCTGTTTGCCTCATCCATGTGAGTGCTTCTTCTTCCCAATCACTTTATCCTTCCTATTGGCCTCAGTGGATGCCAGCCAGAAAGATACCCCAGCATCTCCCAGGACAAGTCAATTACTGCGTCATAAAGAAAAGAAAGAGGGAGTCAATTTAAATGTTTGAAGAAGTGTGGTTTTTTCTTTTTGTTTTTGTTTCTTGCTTTATTGGTAACAGCTGAAATTATCCAACGCTCCTCAACCTATGCTACTCCAATTTTGTTGGGCAGTTAACATCTCAATTCATAGACATCTGTCTCATGACCAATCCATCCGCGCTGAGCTTTGAACATATGGCTGTGTCTGATGGCTTCCCGGATTCCTCCGGGGAGAGTTTTGTAAGATCTCTATTTGAGGGAGCAGCCACACACGGATGAGAGGTACACTCCTGGAATTAATTATTGCTTGCCAAGTTTGAGGATTGATTTGTTCTACGCCCAGAGCCAATGACTTCATGCTGAAGTGTCTTTCATGAACCGGGTGCGGCTCCCCTTCGCGGACTTTCTAACCCAATATCATTTGTTCTTTGCTGGTTATGGTGGACTTTGTATTTGAACTCCTTAGTTTGAAATCCACTTTCTAATAATAAACATGTAGCTATAGTGAGGGCCATACATTCCCTGGGACAGAATTAAGAACAGTCTTACCTTGCAACTTCCCACTTCCTCTTTTCTGTGAAGGCTTCCTTTCTTCTTGAAATGAAATACGACATTACAGCCATCGGACTAGGCCAATGTCAATAATGGAATCCAATCACATTTGACGTTATTCTATATGAATAATGAACCCATTATATATATATCATACTCCCTGGGATAGAGGAGTGGCCTCCAGAGTTTCTGATCTTTCCTGAAATGAGTGCTACTTGAACAAATAATATTGTTTTTAAAATCCTAATGGTTGGTGGAATCTGATAGGGGAAACTAGCATGGTTCATGATGCTAGCTTCCTGTTGGTCAGAAATCTACCTAAAGGCATGTCAGCTGTGTGCGATTTTCTCATGACCAATGTCACATCTCACTTACAGCTTGATTGGCCTTTATTTTTATTTTTATTTTTTGAAGCTAGCACAGCTCTCCAGTCTTTTGGAACCTATCAGACCTTCTTTTATGTAAAAGTGCCCTATTAATAATTTTCATATAGATTGCCACCATGCCAAGCTTAAGTACCTACAATAGCCAGGCTTGCATTTTAAATGGAATCAGTATCCTGTTGACCAGAAGGATGAATAAAACTATTCTCTGTTCTATGTTTAACCTCTTTGAAATTACTGACAGGTCTTATATTTTGGAAGTGTATTTTACAGGGAAAAAGACTTCCTAAATATGATTTAATTTTTTTTCTCCAGAGAAATAGGATTTAAAACTTTGTGCTTATACCCTCCAGAAATGGCTCAAGCAAACAGAGTCCAAATATCATAGAAGCACAAAAAGAGGCTATATTGTTTCAGAGCCCACATCAGTCTCATGATATAAGAGAATTAAATCCTCACTGTCCAATTGCAAGCCAATCCGAGCCATGAGATATACTGAAATGACAGAGAGCTTTCAAGTTTAGCATTTTTTGTGTGCTCCGTGGTTGAGAATTCTGTTGGAAAAATATGGTTAGAACTATTTTGACAATGTTTAACCTGCTTAAATTGGATTTTTTAAAGTGCACAAATTGATGTTCTGCCTACTTGGAGAATGTTTTAAAGATACCAAGACTTCAAAGAAAAAGAGTATAAATGAATCAGGTGCAAACATCCCTGTATCCATCCTAGCCAAATTAGTTTAGGATTTCCTAGGGCAATGCTAAATAAAAATGATGCTCAGGCATCAGGGAAGTACCACTGGAGATCATCTTTTTTAGAGGATGGGCTGAGAAAAGTAAAGATATTTCACATCTTGTGGTAATCACTAAATGGCATCAACTTCATAGGTATGAACTTCAAGGCTGCAATTGAATATTCTTAGTTTCCCTGCTACTGTCATGGAGAATTGTGTCAGCTCCTGGCCCACTGGAATTTGAGGTGTCAGGTGACCTTTCTGACCTTCACTATTCTCCTTTGCCTACTTACTTAGTCAGCAGATATCTTTCTGCTTCTTACTGCAGGGTAAATTAGGTCTCGAAAACAGCAATGCGTATTAGACACCATATCAGCTCCAGAAGCTGAAAGCATTTTTTTTAAATGAAGCCAGAGAGATGGAGTGATCTGCTTGATAATAAAGCTTAGCTTTAATGCCAGCTCCATGCTGTTACAGCATATTACTAAACAGCAAGAAATGTGGCACAGATGTTGTGGCGGCCATATTTTACACCATCCAAAAGGTCATGTCGCTTGTTATTACATTCAGAATCAATATTAAGTGAGCGTTCCAAATTTCAGCTGTCAGTTGAATTTATTGCTGCAAAGCAAAGCTGAAGGTTTCTCGACTGTGATTCAAGCAAGCTAACAAATTAACTAATATAAGAGCATGCCTAGAAGAAGCAGGTGACCCATATGCCAACAGCAAAAGCTGGGGTCTTACATAGCTGTGAGAAAGGGCTGCCCCAGTTGGCACTCAGAAACAATTGCCATCTCTATATTTTAGGAAGGGAGGGAGGGAGGAAAGGAGAAGGGAAAGGAGGAATGAAGGGAAAGAAGGAAAGGAAGGAAGGAAGGAAGGAAGGAAGGAAGGAAGGAAGGAAGGAAGGAAGGAAGGAAGGAAGGAAGGAGGAAAGGAAGGAAGGAAGGAAGGAAGGAAGGAAGGAAGGAAGGAAGGAAGGAAGGAAGGAAGGAAGGAAGGAAGGAAGGAGGGAGGGAAGGAGGGAAGGAAGGAAGGAAGGCTTTCAGGTGGATGAAATATGCTGAGGGCAGCTTCTTTAGATCATGTGTATTGTATAAATGTCTGCCTGGCACTGCTCAGAATAGTTAGCACACCTTGGCTATAACTTGGATTGCCAAGTTTGCCTAAATATCTGGTCATCTAGGCTTACTCCAAAATCTTTTTGAGATCTAGACAAGAAATACCAAGCCAGGTGCTTACTGAGCTATATGTTTATCTTGCCACTTATCATCTCAACAGCCGTGTTAGGGAGAGTCTTTCTTAGCTGTAGTCAGTTCTAGAAAAGGTACAAAAATATCTTATAGATGGGCACTCATTTAATTAGTAGATGGACACACCTGCAGTTGCCTAATATGGTTTATTAAAGTGAACTGTGGGATACAAGTTAGTGAGAAGAAACAGTAGGTTATATCAATCATCAGATCAAAAGGGTTCTACACAGACTCGGGAAAGCCATACCAACATATTCTGTGCAAAATGGCTGGTGAGAAAATAGTGTAGATGACTGTTGGCTGCCATGGGCAAGCCTATGAATCCAGATACCCATGATTTGCTCCAAAATTATTTTTTTAATGTATCCTTTACACTCTCTTTGTCTGTGATTTGATCTCTCCAGTGCATCTGTTGAGAGAACAAGTGTTGCCCAATTAGCAAGTGGTCCTGAGGATGTACTGGGGCTTCTGTGAGATGTAAGAGCTCACAGGACTGGCTCACCAAGGGGAAGGAGCAGGAGGAAGCCAGGCTGTGAGGTCCCTTGGTAGCTGGGATTTCTCTCTGGAGAATTTCAAACTCTTGGTGGATGATCTTGACTCTTGGTGGATAATCTGCTGAGACTTTGGACACATTAGTCAATCTCCAAACTGCTGGCAACTCAACACAAGGTTTAACTGAGGTCTTAAGACGCTTCTTTGACCTGACTGGTTTGGCTCAGTAGATAGAGCATTGGCCTACGGACTGAAAGGTCCTGGGTTTGATTCCAGTCAAGGGCATGTACTTGACAGGAGGCAGCTGATCGATGTTTCCTTCTCATTGATGTTTCTAACTCTCTATCTCTCTCCCTTTCTCTCTGTAAAAAAATCAATAAAATATTTTTTAAAAAAAGATGCTTCTTTGACAAGTCATACATACTCATGTCTGCATATTGTCTCTTATTCTGCTTTCTGTTACAAATGCAAGGGATGGTTTATAATTGACTTTACTAGGAGTGTTTAGGGGGCAGAAATATGTAATTCTTGTAAATAAATACTCCAGTCAAGGACTATTCATTATTCAAGATTCAGTAAACATTTTTTTTTGAGTGAGTAGGTACTCTGGGCACATTCTATGTTCAGTGCTCTGGGTTAAAAAGATAAACAAGACCAAGACAGGGTTCCTGTCCTTAGGGATTTATGCAGAAGTAGGTGTATTTGAGTAAGCATAGTGCACTATAGCAGTGTGTAGTTGAAAATTCTCTTACCTTTTGACCTCTCATGTTTATTTCTAGAAATGTATCCAAAGAAACAGTGCAAAATTATGTTTAAGTGGAAATTAGTTCTTTCATGGTGATTGACAGCTAAGTAAATGCTCAGTGACTATTTCTTGAATAAATAAATATTATTATGAGCTATTTATAAAAGCAGAAGTGGGAAATTTCTAAATATGCAAAATAGAGAACTAGTTAAATATGACATGTACAAATTAAAAGATTTTGGAGGAATTTAAAATGTTGTGAGGATTTTTAATGACATAAGAAAGATTTTCTAAATATATTGTTAAATGAAAGCAGCTTACCAAGAAATCAGGTAGCACCATTTTGATTTTGTGAAAAGAAAATAAGTGCACACACAAAGAGAGAAGCATTCATATCCTGCATGACCAAAGCAAGGATTGATGGAGTAACCAAAACAGTGAAGCAAGGAGTCGTAAAAACCAATCCAAACATATCGAAATATTTTGTTTCTACTTAAAACATATAAAACTATTTTTTCCACTGATCTTAAGCTGCATTGATCTTAAGGGGTGAGGCCAGGCTTTTCCTTTGAGTGTGAAATTGTTTCTTCCTTGCAGAAACAGCTCCCATTATGCAGCATACATGATTTCCTACTTCAGTTCTTCAAAATAAAGCAAGAAATTGAAAGGCTTGCAAAGAAGTCTGTAGCCTGAATCCTGCAAGATGGTGACATGTTCCCCATCAATTTTTTCCAGTTGTATCCATACCTAATTTGACAGCATTGTTTGTAGCAATTTGCATGCATTGAGGTTTCTTCAAAGCACTGAATTCAAGAAAATGCTTTGTGTTTTCACTATTTCATTGGTTCATACTATATTTAACTGAATTGTGAAATTAGATTAAAACACAAGTGACATAAATCGGTTTAAGGAAAAACATCATTTGCAGGAGCAGAAGGGAGAAGGTTATTAGAGAGTAGCCTGCAAACTGTACACCAAGGATGGGATATGTTTGTGTGCTTTACAAAGGGACAAGGAGTAGGAGTTAATTCAACCCATCAGTCAAATGAAGGTCACTCAGGGGGGCTTTGGGTATATGCTAGAGCAAGGAGAGAGGACAAAGGGACAGAAAGAATAGATGCCACGTGTTAATAGTGCTTATCTCTGGAAGAAGGAATTTTTAGAGATTGTCATTCTTTTTCCTTTTTTTCTGTATTATTTAAACTCTTTACAATGAATAAGTATACTTTTTTATAAATATATTTTTTATTGATTTTTTACAGAGAGGAAGGAAGAAAGAGAATTAGAAACATTGATAAGAGAGAAACATCTATCAGCTGCCTCTTGCACATGCTCTACTGGGGATGTGCCCACAACCAAAGTACATGCTCTTGACCAGAATGAAACCTGGGACTTTTCAGTCCACAGGCCGATGCTCTATCCACTGAGCCAAACCAGTTAGGATGAATAAGTATACTTTTATAAGCAAAGTATTCATTTGCTCAATTTTTAAATAAATTTTGAAAATAAAAGCTGCAGTGTGGTTACATGATACACTCTGTGTTTGAGAGGTGGTATGACAAATTCCTTAGCAGCACTGTCTTTGCTCTTGGGTTCCCTGGCTTTAAATCTCAGACTGCCACTTTTAGCATGTGAAACTTTGGGCAAGTACACTTTAAACTCTCTACAGTGTCCCAGCTTATGTAACTGAACAATAGAGATAATGGTATTAGCAACCACCAGCAACTAATGCTATCAGTTGTGAAGACCAGATAAGGTATATCGAGATTTTAGAAGACCACTGAATGCAGGGAAAATGCTTAAATATTAGCTAGGTTCTTGTTTCATTACTATTTTTCTTAGGTCACCAATGGCCTTCATTTCTAAATTGTGAGCCAAAGCTGAGATTTACATATCATTCTCAGAAAAATGCAAGGAAGCAAATGATTAAGTGAGAGTGTGTGTTTGTCTTGATGTTGTAGGGTTGGGTGGGCAAACTGTGGTCCACGGGCCAGATATGACCTAACACCTATTTGGAGAAAGACAGTTTTCTTGATCACAGCTACAGCTTTCATTTATGTATCATATGACAGCTTTCACAATGCAACAGACAAAGTTGAATAGTTGCAGCAGGGACTGCATGGGCTGCAGCAGCTAAAATATTTATTCTCTGACTTTTTATAGAAGAAGGTCTCCCACTTCTGCTGTAGGAAATCCATCGAGGTAGTCTCCTTGTAAGCTGGAGTAAAAAAAGGTTTTATGATCTAGAAAGAGGCAGGTGAAAGAGGATACTCACATGTGTACTCCTATCATGTGTGCAAGGAATCTGCTGAAACCATTAATAGTGCTCAGGTACAGGAATAGTGTTTTGTTTTTGTTTTGTTTTTTAAAAAGTAGGGTAAGACCAATGGGAAGTTCTATTGGAGCCCCTTACACGTCCAGCATGGTTCAGGGTTCCTGTTCAGGGTTCAAGTTCTGAAGGAGGCCGCACACAAAATAAAGAGAGAAAGACTAGAAGAGAATCAATTTGGAAACTGGGGGACCAGGCGTGGCATCTTTCCTCTACCAGGGTAGATTGCCCACTGATGCCTGAGTCTCACCAGCCTTTTATTGAGTCTCTGAGAAAACAACAATATTCTTAGGCAGGAAATTCCAAGGAAGAATTTTACGTGTAGTTAACAGGTGAGGATTTGCTGTAATTAACAATGTTTCAATTTAAACAATGGGTGCATAGCTCAGACCTTTCAGAGCAACCAAAATAAATAAAAAACAATCAGTTTCCAGCATAAAAACAATCAGTTTCCAGCAAAGTTCTTTGTCTACAGCAACAAAAGTGTTTAGGTCTAGTGTATTGGGTGACAGGGAGCTATTATGGGCTATTGAACAGGATAAACATGGACCCAACATGGCTTAAAGGGGGTTACCTGACAGTGGGGTGTGTGCAGGATTGTAGATGGTAAACCTGTAACTGGAGAATAAGTAAGTGCCCAGTAGAGTTATGTGGTGATGAGGAAAGAGCATCTCTGCAATAGTGGTTGGGAGGGAATAGAAAATTAACTTTCACATACTCTTTTAATCTTTATAAGAACTATTTCCCATGTTCTCACAATGAGAATGCCATGGGTTTCTTCCCTGGAAACAGGCCCAGTAATACATAGTCAGCAGCAGAGTTTATCCACATTCGCAGAATAGTACCGTCTTTTCTGCAAAAGGAGTTAAAATAATTCCAAAATGGAATACGTAATCTGGATAAAACCCCAATTAGGCTCACAGTGTCTTTCTTTAACAGGCATGTGTGCATCCATGTGTAGGCTGCACAAGCTTTCATTGGGGGAAATAATATTAAGACCATTTATTTCATCAGAATTCCTTTTTGATGGCAAGACCTGAGTGCTCACCTTGCTAGTTACCAATGTCTGATCTGTTTGGCACTCAACTGAGCCCTTGGCTGGTGGTGTCAACAGCTTTAATATATATTAGGCTGCCCCCAGGGCTTAGGGTGTCTTTGGAGTCCTTTATCATAGTACAGAACATCATAGTGGTAATGAGGTGGAAGGCAGAGAGTTCCCATCCTAAATGTAAAGAGAAAATAAAAGCATGCTGCATGCAACCTTTAAAAATTGTTTTAATCCTCACCTGAGGATATGTTTTTATTGATTTTTAGACAGAGAGAGAAGAGAGAGAGAGAAACATGGATTGATTGCCTGCCATACCAGTCCCAACCTGAGATCAACCCCACAGCCTAGGTATGTGCCCTGACCAGCAATTGACCAGCAATAGAACCTACCACCTTTTGTTGTACAGGACAACACTCCAACCAACTGAGCCACCCAGTCAAGGTCACATGCAACCTTTTAAACTCTATGTAGACTGGCAGTGATAGGGGATTTTGAACTGCATCTTCAAGGTCCGCTGTTAATTATTATTAAAGCCTCCATTGACAACAGAGGTCTTTAGCAACTCATAACCAAGAAACAACCAACAACAAAGATGATGTTAGAGGACATATTCACTGTTATACCATTGAAGAAATGCTCTAGAATTCAATGGATGGAGGAGGGAGGAAATGAACCTGATCCTCAGTAGCCTACACCCTAGATTGTGAGATCCCAAAATGCACTCTTTCAATGTGTCCTAAGTTAACAAGATTAGGTGGACACTTACCAACATGTTGGACTCTTTTGGAAATAATTGGAACCTATTACTTCCTGTTGTCTTATATACAGTGGATTTACTAGGTCCCACTCGTCCTCTGTAGTCTTGTCCCCAGCAGACTTAGAACAACATAAACAGGGTCCGAACTATTTGAATGCCTGAGTTTTAAGAGATGTGTTAGTCAATAGCTCTCCATTTGATGTTAGAGTCAGGGAACACAGTAGAACAAATGTGGCAGAGAGAGACAGGCATTTGGAAATGCTTGGTAAGCCCTGGCATTACAAAGCTATCCTACAATTACTGCTCACAAATACTGTTCCCAGAACAACTCCCTAGAAGACCACATCCAACAGGAATTGGGGCAGCAGCGGGAAGAGGGAGGGAGAAAGGGAAGAACGAAGGCAGGCAGGAGACATAGCCACCCTTATACTTGCATGAAAGGTTGTGAGTTATCCTTGTGCTCCAGAGAGACCAGGGCCAAGCTCAGGAAGCCCCATGACAAGCCTGGACTATCCCACATTTATAGCGATAAGGGAGAGTTTCCCAGAGCATGGCACTGGCCATATTGCTGGGGAATCCAGCTGGTCCACACACTTGGCAATAAGTGCACCATCCACATAGCAGGAACAGCATTTGCTGTTTTTACTCTTTCAGTCCCTTTTATTATGTCAAGGAGAAAGTCTGCATTTGATATTAGCATGTCTAACTTCATAACATAGCCGATCCTCATTATTTGCGGATTCCGTATTTGTGAACTTGCGTACTCACTAAAATTTCTTTGTAACCCCAAGATCGATACTGTGGCACTTGCACAGTCATCTGTGGATGTGGGCAGAGCAGTGAAAACTGTGAAACATCCAACGTGCCCATGCCCAGCGGAGGCAGAGCAAGGAGACTCTCTGCTTTCTTGCATCAGCACTCATAATGCTAAAAAGTGTTCTTTCACAGTCTATTTAATGCCACGTGTTTTACAAATCTGTGCTTTTTATTCTGCTGCTTAAAATGGCCCCTGAGCCCTGACTGGTTTGGCTCAGTGGATAGAGCATCGGCATGCAGACTCAAGGGTCTCAGGTTCGATTCCAGTCAAGGGCATGTACCTTGGTTGTGGACACATCCCCAGTAGGGAGTGTGCAGGAGGCAGCTGATCGATGTTTCTCTCTCATCAATGTTTCTAACTATCTCTCTTCCTTCCTCTCTGTAAAAAATCAATAAAATATATATTTTACAATCTTATATAATAAAAGGGTAATATGCAAATTGACCCTAACAACAGAACAACTGGGAATGACTGATCACTATGACACACACTGACCACCAGGGGCAGATGCTTAATGTTGCCTCTTGGTTGTCAGTGCACTCCCATAGGAGGAGCTCTGCTCAGCCACAAACCAGGGTGATGGCTGCGAGCATAGCGATGGTGGTGGCCACCTCTCCCTCCCCAGCAGCGCTAAGGATGTCCGACTGCATCTTAGGCCTGCTCCCCACTGACAAGTAGATATCCCCTGAGGGCTCCCAGGCTGCCAGAACAGTGTCTGACTGCTAGTTTAGGCCCAATCCCCCAGGGAGCAGGCCTAAGTCAGCAGGTGGACATCCCACGAGAGGTCCTAGGCTGCAAGAGGGCACAGGCCAGGCTGAGGGACACCCGAGTGCACAAATTTTTGTGCACCAGGCCTCTAGTAAATAAAATAAAATAAAATAAAATAAAATAAAATAAAATAAAATAAAATGGCCCCTGAGGATGGTGCTGTCTGGGGATCCTAAGATCAGGACAGCTGTGATGGACCTTAAGGAGAAAAATACATAAACATATGCATTAGAAAACTTTTGTTCAGACATGAAGTACACTGTTCTTGGCCATAAGTTCAATGTTAATGAGACAACAATGACTGTTAAGTAAATTGTCTTTAAACAGGAACACACCTAAAACAAAGCTTTATAGTGACCAGTTGATGAAAATGATTGGCCAGAGACTTCTAGAAGCCTAACCCTGCATTTCCCCTGGGAGCAATGGTTCAGCATCCCCCAATTCAGCATCCATGACAACTTTATAGAACATAACTACACAGCCCTTGCTGATGTTCCCAATGGTTAGAGCATCAGCCTGTGCACCCAAGGGTAACTGGTTTGACTCCCAGTCAAGGGCATGTACTTGGATTACAGGTTCAATCCTTGTCCCAGGTCCGGGCACATGTGGAAGGCAACCAATCTATGTGTCTCTCTCACATAGATGTCTCCCTCTTCCTTTCCTGTATCTTTCCCTCCTCCTTCCCACTCTTTCTAAAAAAATAAATAAATAAAGCAATGGGAAAATGTCCTCGGGTGAGGATTAAGAATAACAACAACAACAAAAAAAAACACATAACTACCACAAATCGTAAGGATCATACTTAGAATATTTGCATATTTCATGTTATATATATTTGCTGTTACCTTCTATTTATGGGATAAATAGTATTATAAAGTTTCCTTGTGTTATCAAGTGGTGATACAAAGGTGGGGTTTTTTACCTCAAATGTATTGATTTAAGTAAAATAACTGAGTTAAAGAATAGATATTAAGTAAAAGATAGTATTGCTACGAAATATGGCAGTAACTATGCACATAAAATAAAAAACAAAGGCGGTAGGCAAAAAAATAAGTTTATTGAACCCTACAATTGGAGGAGGCACTTGTTCTTCACCTTTCTTGGCGACTGCTTCCTTGGAGTCTTGTGCCATAACTGACAGGACAGTTAGCAGAGGTACTGTGACTTAGTTCACTGGGAAAGCAAAGATTAAATGAAAGTGATCATGTAAGTGCATGACCATCCTAAACTCAAGTTCAGGCCTTCACAATCTAGACAAAATTCAGGAAGAGTGTAGAATAGGACTTTTCTATAGTGGATTTTGGTCTCCTTATCTTTACTAGCAGACTTCTGAATTACTGTTACCACTATCATAATAGCTCACCAGATTTTGCCTTTTTTTAAAAAAAAAAAATCTTTATTGTTGAGAGTATTACAGATGTTCCCCTTTTCCCCTCCCATGCCCCCCCCCTCCACCTGGTTCCCACCCTGCCCCAAGTCTTCACCACCCTATTGTCTGTGTCCATAGGAAATGCATATATGTATATAGATTCTTAGGTTAATCTCTTCCCAACTCCCCCTTTCCTCTGAGATTCATCAGTCTGTTCCATGTTTCCATGCCTCTGGTTCTATTATATTTATCAGTTTATTTTGTTTATTAGATTCCTTGTTCATTTATTTTGAATTTTAGATTCCAGTGTTTATATAGATGTATTTATTGCCATTTTATTGTTCATATTTTTCAACTCTCCTTCATTTTCTTCTCTTTCTTCTCCTTTTTCTCCCTCCTTCTTCTCCTCCTCCTCATCCTCCTAACTGCTTTTCTCTTTTTGTCTTTGATCATTGGCATTTTATTAGATGTGTCTTGGTGTTGGGCCTCTTTGGGTTCCTCTTCCTTAAGACTCTGTGCCTCTGGACTTGTAAGTCTATTTCTTTCACCAGGTAGGGGAAGTTTTCTGTCCTTATATTTTCAAATAGGTTTTCTATTTCTTGCTTGCTCTATTCTTCTTGCACCCTCATCATGCGACTGTTGGTATGCTTGAAGTCCTCCCAGAGACTCCTTACACTATCTCATATATTTTCCCCCCTTTTTCTTTTTGCTCTTCTGATTGGGTGTCTTGTGTTTCCTCATATTCCAAATTGTTGATTTGATTCTCAGCATCCTCTACTGTTGGATCCCTGTAAGTTATTATTTATTTCAATTAGTGTATGCTGAATTTCTGACTGGTCCTTTTCATGTCTTTGAAATTCTCACTAAGATCCTTGAAAGTCTCACCAAGTCCCTTAAAGCTCTCATTAAGATCCATGAGCAATATTATAACCATTGTTTTGAACTCTGTCTCTAGTAGTTTGCTTGGTTCCATTTCATTTATTTCTTTTTCTGGAGATTTCTTTTATCCTTTCATTTGTGACATGTTTCTCTGTCTCCTCATTTTGGCTGCTGCCTTGGGTTTTTTTTTTCTATGTATTAGGTAGAGCTGCTATGTCTCCTGGAATTGGCAGAGTGGCGACTGTTGTTCTACTGTGTAGTAGGTGTCCTGTAGGGCCCAGACTTAGCCTTTTAAACATAAATTGGCCAGTGGCCCCAGCAAGCTGGCTCTGCCTCATCTGATAAAGATGAACCACACCACCTGTGGCCCCGGGAAGGGGAGGCGCTCACACCACACCCCAGTAAGGCCTCAAGATCCTTTCCAAGTGCGCCTCCCTGGGCCACACCTTTCCTGCAACCTGCTTTATCACGGAGATAAAGAGAAGGAAGGTATTTGGCACTTTGAGCAAAAGATGTTAAAAATGAAAAGTACAAGGGAGCCGTCAAACTGAAATGAAAGCAATTAAAGAGACAAAAAGTCCCCTTAGCTGCCTTTTGGGTACTTTTTTGATCTTTTCACCAAGGAATTCGTAGCTTAAAATACTGCTGGCGGAAAAGAAGTGAACATTATGGGAAGGCTGCTTTGGATTAAAAAGCAAATGTTAGGTGAGTCAATCAAGCAGCCGTCAGGTTCCATGAATATTGGGGCTGCTTGCCTAGCTCTGTGCCCAGGTTCATTCTGAACAACAGAAGTCCAAGTATAAGAGCAGTGGCTTTCATTCGCTGCATTTCTAACCAGACATGCCTTTATGAGGCTTGGTTTTTTGTTTGTTTGTGTTTTTTGTTGTTGTTGTTTTTTGTGTGTTGTTTTTTTTGGATCTTTTTACCAACTTGCAGCATCTGCCACTTAAAGGAAGGGTGGTTGCTTAATTTCAAAGCCCAGGTAAAGGCCAGTGTGTCGGGAACTGGGTGTGAGCTCAGGTTCTGTTGTCACCATGGAAGATGAAACATTGATCTGCTCCAACGAGAAGCAGAATTTTTTTTATCTCTTTTGTGCTTGTTTGTTTTTCCCTCGTTCCCCCAGGATGCTTTTGTTCACCAGCACAAACCTGGTTCGGCTCACCCAGGCAGTCCAAGAGGAAGGGTCAGGTTGGTGTGGGAGATGGTGAGGGCTGGGCCTGGGGCTGTGCAAGGCGAGAAGGGCAGCGTGTTTGTGGCTGACCAGTGAACACTGCAGGGCAGACCCATGCAGCCCTGGCTGTAGCTTTGACCGCTGGGAGCCAGAGCACAGCGTTGAAGAAGGAAGGGTTTCTGAACTCCAGTTAACAAGCCCTCCGAAGCTCTGGTTCCAATCCCCAGGAAACTCATTAATGCAGTTAGATGCCATGGCAGTGCACTCCTAAGATAGACAGGAAGTGAAACCACCCCTCAGCTCCACGGATGCCAAGCAGCATCTTCATTCATTAGCCCAACCTATTCTTCCACGCTGACCTCCCGGAGATGCTCTGACCTCTGAGAAATAGCCCAGACATGATTCCACACCATCGTATTATTTCTAACGCTACAAAAGCGCCAACCAATGCATGAAGGGCTCTTTGCCAACCCACAAATAACTTGGTCCTGGTAGGAAAACACACAGATTGAACATAAACTGGGTCAAGCTATGCATGGGGTGGTAGGCAGGGTGGGGCAAAATAAAATTTACAGTTGTTCGCATGGAAAATGCTGCAATAGTTCATAAATATATACAGATATATATATATATTGATTTCAAAGAGGAAGGGAGAAGGAGAGAGAGAGAGAAATATCAATGATAAGAGAGAATCACTGATGGGCTGTCTCCTGCATGGCCCCTACTGGGGATCAAGCCTGCAACCCAGGCATAAGTCCTTGGCCGTAATCAAAACTGGGACCCTTCAGTCCACAGGCTGATCCTCTATCCATTGAGCAAGCCGGCCAGGGCAGTGCTACAGTAAGTAAGAAATAATAATACAAGAACACACTCTGTGCTTCACACCCTCACAACTGTAAACCTAGTTTTGCCCCACCCTGTATAAGGAGCACCAGTGTTTGTGACTGTGTGAGAGGGAGAGGGAGGGCTTCTGGGTGTAATTGACTCGCCAATAGGGTATATGGACTGATAACCTTGTGGAGTTTTTATGCAACCAAATGGAGAGTTGTGTAACAAACCAGGACCCCAATAGTGGCATAGTTTAGACAATAGTTGTAAGGTCGGGTGCTGGAATCACTGTCTAACAAATTCTGCCTCCATCACTTGTTACTTTTTAGACTTTAGACAAAGCTGCTTAATCACCGAAGCCTCAGTTTTCTCCTCTGTAAAATGGGGTATAGGAATAAGGATGACCCTGAGAGGTTTGACTTTGAGTTTCCTGAGTTTAGTTAAGAAATAAAGAAAACACTGCATGGCCATGATTTTCCCAGCCTACTTAGCCTGTATGGTGCCTGCAACAAGAGCTCAATGCTTGCTGCTTCATCTCCTCCCACTCCTCCTCTTCTTTCTTCTTTCCCTATGGTTAAATCGTTTGAAGCAGAAATAGAACTTTTTACAGAAATTATTTATCCTTTCATTTTAGGCTAAGTTGGATACCAAAGTCTTGAGAATTTTAATTGTGATCACATGTATAGTCATCAGTTCCTGTCCTCTGGGAGTTTATGTCCTATACATTCTCTGCTCACTTGCTTTTAACCCATCATCTCCAGCATAAGGAGTTATGAGACTTTTGGGTGCTAAGGAAATGGAAAATCATGTTTTCCTCTCTGCCAGCCGGGGAATCTACAATTTCACACATTTGCATTTGTCATTGTAATTCTTTTGTTCCAAGAAGGGGTGAAAAGAAGGTTAAAAGGAATGTCATCCATTGGAAGGAAATATCAAAATGTGTACTGGTCTCTCCTCACAACATAATGCAAAAGTGAGGGCCTGTGTTATTTGGTTTTTAGCTCAAGATAGAGGATCTAAAATACCAGCGACAAATGATTTGTGACTCTTACTCAATTTATTCAACTCCAAGATATTTCAATAAATCTAGGAATTCATCTATATCCTGTTAAATTAAGGTTTTTCCATTTTGAAGGAAATAGTGCCAAGTTGATAAAGTCTTTTGAATTATTCTCTCTAAATAGACTTAATCTTCATTAATGCAGCTCTTCGTGGTATTTCGAGCCAATCTGAACTACCAGGAAATTTTTTCACATATCTAACTCTTAAAATAGGCATGATTTCTGTTTTTTTCTCCTGTACAGTCTGCCAAAAATGTGTGTGCATAGAGGATTTTATATACATATAGAGTTTTTCTCTCCTGGTCTCCAATCCCAGACCTCCCTCATTTCTGGATACCATATGATATGCTTTAATGCAGTCTTTGAATTTCCTTTATTTCTCCTGGTTTTTCCCCCTCCATGCCATGGGAAGATAAATCAACTATTCATTAACATGCACTTCATTTGGGGAAGTCTCTGCTTTTTATTTTCCTGGCTGATATAGCCACTGAAACTATGTGCATTGCGATTTCCAGGCTCCCTGGATTCAGACCTAGAGAATAGCTAACACACAATTGATTTCCAGCCCTGCAGGAAGAGGGAAAGCAGTGGAGAAGTCAGATGGATTGATCGCTGCAATGCAGACCCTGTGGGATGCTTCAATATCATCCACATCTTGAATGTCTGAACAATCCTCCCATCAATAGGAAAATCCCCAGGATAGTAACTTCATAGGGTCCAGAGAGAAGGTTAAGCAGGCAGGTGTGCCCGCCCACCTTCATCCCGTTTCAGGTCTGCCCTGCCGTAATAAACTGCCGAATTTACAAATTCAGGCTTTAGAAATGGGCAAATCCAAGGTAAAAAGCATTGAGCGGTAGTGCTGAAGCACCCTAAGGGCCTGCAAACCCAAATGTCTACAAGTACCAGGTATCCAACAGTGAGTGCTGAATTACTTTTATTCTTACCGAAGCAAAACACCTGCCTACTTACTCTGTGTTTTAAAGCTTGCTAGGGGGTAGGGAAATAAAGTGATCAAACAAAGCATATCCATGGGTCAGCTTTGTCCTACAGTGTGCCACTTGTGACCTCTGAATTAGTCTCGCTCATTTTACAGAAGAAAAAATTTAGAATGTGAGACATGAAGCCCCTTACCCAATGTGGGACACTGGGAATTTCTCAAACTTTTTTTTTTTGTCCCTAATGTCATTACTAAATGCCATTCTTAAAGTTTAATTTCTAGTTTGGAAAGTCAACCTCTAGTGCCTCAGGCACCATGCTCTATGGGATGCTATTTCTTGTAGGACTAGACAGGATTCTCTCCTTCAAAAATGACTGAACTTCAGCCAGCTTCAAAGTATTAAAGGGGGATTCATTGCCTTGTACAAGAACAGAGAAATTCTAGCTAAAGGCATCATTGGATCCAAATGTTCAAATCATGTCATTGAGACATATTGTATCTCTTGGCCCTTTTGTTTTTCTTCCTGTTGGCCTCAGTTTCAGGAAGACACCCCCTTATAATGACAAGGTAAGTTTTGGTTGGCCTAAGCTTCCAGATATATCTGTAGAACAACCCAAACAAATTAAAATGGAGTTTCTCATTCTTAAAAGATATAAATAAAATCCTAAGATTGAGTCTTGTTGGAATAATTTGGGTCCTGTGCCCTTCCCTAAACCAACCACGATGGCCACGAGAAAGCATATGCAGATTTAGGCCAGAAGTTTCTGTCTCCCCAGTGAGCTTCCTGGCCTGGGAATGAGGAGGAAAGATTGAGACACTGTTCCAAAAGGAGGTGATGGGCACTGAGCAGGTAAAAACAACAGATAGCAATCATGCCCCCATTTCTTATTCTGTTCAGAGTTTATCTCTCCCACCCAGGAGCCTTAGCATGGAGCTTGGGGATGGGAATTTGTAGAATCATGTCTGAGAGTGCCCTGAACCTATCAGAAGACATCTACTAGGGAGCAGTACAATTTCCAAGGGATCAAATGCAAAAGGTTAACTCTTTGCTTCTCTCTATTTCCTCCACTCTTTTCTTTAATATACACTATCAAGCACTTACTAAATATCAGGCACTCTTTTCTCACCTGTTGCTTTATTTTATTCATACAACAGTCTCACAAAGCAGAGGTGAGTGCCCCAGGGGGCAAGTAGGGAACATCTGCTGTGCTAGGCTCTAAATTATGTTGTAGGGAGCTGCCAGATTCCATGTGCAGGAAAGGGGTCCTGGGTGGAAGCACTAGGCCCAGCTCTGCCTCAACCAGACTAGTTCTTTTGTCAGTCTTACATTTTAAGTTTCACATACTAATTTTTTAAAGGCATTGGTACTTAACATTTTTTCCCTGAAAATCACTTAGCTAGTAATTAAGTGATTTTATGCTCAGAATTCATACAATTACAAATGACAGAACTCCAATTTAACCTCAGAAAATAAAAAGGAAGTGCATTGACTGAGAAGATACAAAAGTCCAGGAATTGCTGATTTCAGGGGTTCATATCTTGGGCTCCCTTCTCTTCTCGATCAGTTCATTCTTTGATTCCCTGTAGAAGCAAGAAGGGTGTCTAGGTGCTTCCATTTCTCTTTGTTTAGAGCCTACCTCTCCTCCCAGGCAGCCCCAGGCATTCATCCTTATCTTCCACCCATCTCAGCAGGGAACAGGCTTTCCTTTTCCAATAGTTCCAAGAAACCCTGTTATTCAGTCATATTAGATCTGCTAGGTACACATTGCATTGCATACAGATCCCTGACCTCTGTGGCCAGAGGAATACCATGCTTTGTTTGGTTGTCATGGCGTCAGGTGCACAGCTGTGCACCTGGGAATGGAGGAGACCCTCACCAATCCACATGGGTAGGGAGTGTGGGAGCATTGCCCCTAAAGGGTACCCAGAGGCTTATTAGTGGAAGGTGAAAGGTGGCAGTAAGAGTATCCACAGGCACTATGGTAGAACTGGAGTCACAGCGTAAACCTTTAGTTGTAAATGAATACTCTTTCCAATGTATCATGTTGCCTCTTTTTTTTGTCCTTGCTATGCCATTAAGAATAGTAGCTTCTATATTAACTTTTTGTTGAATTCTTTTCATGTTCCCATGGCAATTCCCTGTCTCCCTTTGTCTCCGAGCCTGCCTCTCCCCTCCAGGCAGCTCCAGGCAGTCATCCTTATCTTCTGCTCATCTCAGCAGGGAACAAGCTTTTCTCTTCCAATCATTCCAATATACGCCCTGGTATTGAGTCATATTAGATCTGCTAGGTACAGATTACATTGTAAGGAGACATAAATAACTGGTGGTGGATGGTGGTCCAGGGAGATTTCTGTTTTGCAAAAAGTAGATACTGATATTCTTCTTTACTCCACTGTTTGAGAAGACATAGGCATGGTAGACGTTGGGTAATGGACTGGGATCCTGGCCACTGTTGAATATCTTTGTGTGACCTTGAGCCAATGCTTTGTTCCAGGCTCCCTTTCCTTAGGATTTTTAGGAGGTTGCATTGAAACAATAAAATATATGAAAAGGTCTTAGCATAGAGCCTAGCTCATGGGAAGTATCTCTTTTCCTTTTTTTCAAGTGATTTACAACCAAGGGACTTTTAAATTAGAAATTCCTTAGAACAGGTGAACCATAGATTAATTTACAGTAAAGGGATCTGTAAAAAATGTTTCCTAAATTAAATCTATTTCCTCAAGGGAAAGACACCTGATTTATAACTCATCAACATGAGGAAAGTGTTACTAGTAATTGTGGACAGTATATACAAGCGACAGTGAAATGCTGAACAAGATCTTGAAAATAAGGGGAATATTTGGATCTTTGAGAGTTAAAATGGTTCATCACAGAATGGATCTTCAATACTTAGCTTATAGAGCATGTATTGGTTAAGATAATGCCAGCCGGGATCATAGAAAAGCTAGAATTCCCGTAGTGGCTTAACTTGGAAGAAACATGTATATCTCATTTCCATCACAGGCCAGTGGACAGAGGTCCAGCCTTCGCCATGATTATTCAGAAATCCAAACCATCCCCAGTTTGTGGCTCAGCCTTCCCTTTGCTCATCAGCATCCTCTTTACTCAGCCATCAGGAAAGCAACCCTGTTTCTTAAACTCTGACCCATCACTTCCTTTTCCTTCCCATTAATGGTTAAGGAATCCTAAATGCAAGTGAAGCTGAGAAATGTAGTCCTGGTACCAACCTTCACATAACAAAGAAGGCAAAGCACCTCTTTCACCCTAAATCCTGCTGCACCTTCTCATGATACATGATTCTGTGAGTGACTCAAGGAGAGAGCTGTGTCTCGTATAGCATTGAATCATCCTTGTCCAGTTGAGTACCTGGTACATCAATGTTTCCTGACTGATTACAGGAATGAATGAAGCAAACTGGTAAAGAGTCATGATAGGCCTCAAAAAACAGTTCCTAGGCAAATATTGCCACCATTTGAAATCCCTATTTTCTTTTTCCTAGTCTCTGTCCTACTTGAATGTTGGATTTAAAAGGAGGATAATCAAGCTTTTAATCACATCTGACTGGGAGATTCCTAAGCAAGAGCTATAAGTGCAGGCAGACAGAACCAGTTATAAGCCCATAGTGTTTTGCCTTCTCCCCAAATCCTGGCCCCTCGATAGAGCTGAGCCACCCTCACTCCTCAGTTTGTGGAAGAGGAGCCAGAGGTACCCAGAGAGGGTAGAAGGAGCAGAGGGAGCCCTGACTGGTTTGTCTCAGTGGATAGAGCCTCGGCCTGTGAACTGAAGGGTCCTGGGTTCGATTCTGGTCAAGGGCATGTACCTTGGTTGTAGGCACATCCCCAGTAGGGGGTGCACAGGAGGCAGCTGGTCAATGTTTCTCTCTCATTGATGTTTCTGACTTTCTATCCTTCTCCCTTCCTCTCTGTAAAAAATATATTTTTAAAAAAAGAAGGAGCAGAGGGAGGGTTCCCCTGTAGCTGCCCAGGGGCTGTGGGTCTGCCATGCCCCAGGTAGCTTGCACAATGCGAATGTCGTGTGATTGATGATTATTGTAGCAGTCACATAAACTAATAGGGTTGTCCTTGGTCCTTTCATTTATGTTATTTTGATTCCACCCAGTTACCTTGAAAACCCAACTTGGTGTGTGCTTTTGTTTATTTGTTTTCAGGGCCAACAATATCCTTTGTCACTTCTTCCTCCAAGGCAGCTTAGAGAAATGGTTAAGATAAGGTGCCCAGACGTCCCGCTTTTGGTGGGACAGTCCCGATTTTTAAGAGTTTGTCCCATAGCATTTTTTAAAAGTCCTGATTACTCTTTGTAATATTTTAAGTAATAATAATAAAAAAAGAAAAAGAAATTAAAAAAAAGAACACCCCCCCCACCCCCCCAGTCAATGGTGTACCGCTTTAAATCTGATAACCTTAGGTTAAGAGTATGCTGTTTGCAACCAGCCTGCCTTGTTTCAGCTACTACCTACCAGTGAGGAAAATGGGACTTCAATAATACTTCCTGCCCTTCAAGATTATTATTATTATTGTTTTACAAAAGGTTCTTAGCACAGTGTCTGTGATATAATATGTATTTAATAAATGTTAATCAGTACTATCTATGTATATAAAAAGCCAGTGACCAGAATGCTATAATGACCAGAATGACCAGTCACTATGATGCCCACTATGGCCAGTTAACTGGTCCAATTGGGGGGTGGGGCTGGCCAGCCAACCTTCCTCGGTCCCTTCCCCTGGCTGGCCCTACCCCTATTGGGGCCCCATCACCCCAATCAGGGGCAGGGCCAGCCAGCCAACCGTCCATTGCCCCTCCCCTAGGCTGCTGGCCCCTATTCCTCCCCCCAATCCCATTCAGGGGCAGGGCTGGCCAGCACACCACCCACAGCCCCTCCCCACCATGATCGGCCCACAGCCCTTTCCCCCAGCCAGCTCCACCCCAGATTACACCTCTACACACCAATTGGGGTGGGGCTGGTCAGCCAACCTCCCCGGGCCACTGACCCTTGATCAGCCCCCCACCCCACTTGGGGACGGACCCACCAGCCAATAGCCCACACTCCACTCCCGAGCTGACCCAGACCTGATTAGGTCCTGATCAGGATGGGTCAGCCAGCCAACCTCCTGCTGTCTCCTCTTCCTGACAGGCCCAGCCCTGATCCACCCCAATTGGAGCCAGGCCCCGCCCGTGCACAAATTCATGTGCTGGGCCTCTAGTTTTATTATAATTATCCAGGTATTTATACTTGAAAAAATTTTAAAGAAGATTAGATCCTATTATAGTTTACAGATGAAAGCAATAGCCTCATAGGAGTTGAGTTTCTCCTTGCCTGGTTTCTTGATTTAACCTCTCTCTCAGCTATTTGAGTGTATTTTTTGTTATTAGCAAGCAAAATAAAAAGCAGACTTTTTTAAAGATACAATGAAGCCGTGCCCCAGCTTTGATTCCTGCACAGAGCCTGCATCCACGTCAGGGCAATTTCTCTGCCTGGATTGATGGCCGCATATGGTCTGTTTCTAAGACTATTTAAAGCAGACACAAAAGAAATCACACCAGCAGGGCCCACGGCTGGCAGAATGGGAGAGACTAAGCCAGTGAAAGATGCTGCTGATGCAGACCAGAACATTTTTCAGCTGAAAAGAGGAGCATGCCCACCAAAAGCCTGAGAGCAAGAAGTTATATTTGGGCGAAGCAGTGCTCGACTCTGACGGAAAATGCACATGCTCGCCTTCTCCAGCTGTAGCACAGGGAAACCAAAACAAAGAGAGGAATCATGGGCTAGCAATAGTCCATGGACAAAAAAAAACAAACAAACCTAGAAACCCAAACGCTGAAGTGCCTCGCCCCATCAGAGTGTAAAAGTGGCATGCCTGGAACCCTTTCTCTCACAAGAATACCCTCTTCACCCTTCCTGTGGGAATTGGGACTAGCAAGACCTATTCCAACAGAAAGAAGATGGTGGTGAAGAGGTGGGACTTCGTTTCCAAGTCACTTCCCAGCACATCTTTCTCTATCCTTATTCCTATCAGATCTCTGCAAGGACCTCTGTCCGAAGCCCCCATGAATGAAAGGCAAACATTGTCTTACGCCATAGCTTCTCCATCAAATGCTTTCCATGTTGAAAATGTTTCTCCACCATGGCAGGCAGATATTCAGGAACCACATTGATTCTCCTTTTTGGAAATACAGGGAGAAACAGACCTTGCTTTTCATTTTTTATGCCAACCCTAGCATAAGACTCAAGACCTCATGGCCTGTCACATCTCTGTTAAAGGTTCTGATTTATATGTGTCCATATCTTATCAATAACTGTCCATCGTATGCATTTGATTTGGATTGTAAACTCCCGTGTGTAAGCATAGCATCTCTGTAATATCCTTAGATTTTATCTAGCAAAGCACATCTTTAACAAAATGTCTCCATTGGTGTTTTAAAATCATATTTCAATATTTTGCATATGTTTTATTTTTCTTAAGTACACTATCTACTCCTAAAATCATTGATTATATCCATACTAATGAACATGGATATATTTTTATGTCTCTGTGTTTTATATAACTAGGGTCCCAGTGCACAAATTCGTGCACCTTGAAAGGAACTGTGGGACATGAGACTGTGGTAGGCACAGGGGCAGGTCTTGGCCCATCCTCATGCCCCCATCTGGTCCCGCCTGCCATGGCCCCTGGTTCCCTGTCTGCCTGTAGCCCCACTCCTGCTACCACCACTCCTGTGCACTGTTGGTGCCAGCCCCACTCACACCTGCTAACAGCACGGAGCAATTGGGACCAGTGCCAGCAGTGGGTGTGAGCAACGGCTGCTGCCCCAATCACCCCTCAGGAGCAGGGGGAGGTGGAGAAGCCCTCAGGGGCAATTGGGGCTGGCAGCCACTCACACCCACTGATGGCACTGAGTAATCTGGACCAGCGCCGGGCCCTGGCAGCAAGTGTGAGCAACAGCTCCAGCTCTGGCTGTGGGCGCAAGCAGAGCCAGCATTGGCAGCAGGTGCAAGTGCCAGGTGGAACTGTGGCACATGGGAGTGAAGAATTTTCAGTAATCACCAGAGGCTTGCCCTGATGACCGCAACTGGTCTGGCGCCCCTGCTCACCTGATCCACCATCCCACTATGGCCAATGCCCACAATGTTCCGCACATACCCCCTAGTGGTCAACACATGTCATAACGACCAGTTGTTAGGTTGTTTAGTTGTTCTAGTTATTCTGCCATTTGGTCTATTTGCATATTAACTTTTTATTATATAGGGTATAATATACATACATCCTACAGAAGAAAATATGGAAATATGCCACAGAATGCAGCAGAATGCCTCACATATAGTAATTCTCAATCAATATGTATTCAATAAGTGAGGATAGTGGTTGCATAGCACACAAGGAAAACAATTGAAGCCCTAGGTCTGATGGATGATTCCCACATTCTGCAGTTAGGAATCAGGAAGTGAGTTCTATTTTTTATTTCATTCCTCTTTCATTGTCTAATAGAGCAAACCTGTTTTATGTGATCTACAGAGTCCTTAAGAAAATTTGGAATTAGTGAGCTAAGATTAAAAATAAAGCAAACATCTAGATTTTCAATTGCTTTTAAAATATGAGACAGTATGACCTCTAAGCCACACCCCAGGTGGCATCAGTCATGTGGAGTCCAACAGCCATTAACCTTTCAGAAGAACAGGTACTTTTCAAGGAGCTGTTGTTCTCAACTCTCTATACTGTCTCCCCAGTGGTGAGGATGACTGTCATGTGCCCTCATCATCCAGCTCCAAATAGTGTTTTTCTTCCCATAAAGAGGAGAGTGCCTCTATCAAAGGCAGGCACATGGGACACAGGTCAAGAAGCCTGCAATTTCCCATAGCTAGCCTTTGGCATTTATGGAATCTTCCATGGTCCTCCAAGCCTCGACATTGGCAAACCCTGTTTTAAGCAAATCATAGCAGCCCCATGCTTTTACTGCAAGTCCTACTCACCTCACAGCTGTCTCTTGAAGCTAAAAGAGGGTAACTACCTTGATGACATCATTAGAACCCACAGAGCCCATTCATATGAATCAAGGGTCAGCCATTGACCTCTGACTTCAAGGTCATCAGGTGTATCTGGGGGTGACTTGAGGATGAAGGCAGAGCATGGTGGCACATGTTGGAAGGATGTTGTCTCTACTCCATTCATGTCCCTGGCATTGCATGTGACAAAGAGGTGTTTGGCATGCCTCCAATCACGAAGCATGCCTCCAAAGATGAGCTGGTTCACGAGCGGCTGCAGAAGGCTGCTGAGACTTGGAGACAGCATGTTTTGCCTGCCTCACTGACTGTAATAGCTCCTCAGGAGCCACAAAGAGCAGTTGTCTACATCCTAAGTTTAGGGGCTTCCTCCAGAGCCCTTGTTTCACTCAGTAGAACATAATGGCTTCCTGGGAGCAGTTGCCAGAGGTCAGATAAACCTGCATAGAGGGCTGGGATGCTTTGTTGTTTTCTCTAAAGTGACTGGTTCTTACCCCCACAAGGCATTGTTTTGTTAAATGCATTTGCATGATAATATCCATGTCAATATCTGCAATGCTATGAAAAGAGTTTAGCTGTAGGTCAGTGACATTTTTACGGCTTCTGCGGGCACCTTCTCCTCTGAGGTTTCTGTCCTCAATTGAGTTTTCCAATTTGCTTCCTTATTTCTGCTGCACAGAAAGCATTCAGGAGGAGAAAATGTTTAATTTTTGAACCCACATTTCCTGGATTCCCCAGGATGAGTAGCAAATATATGTTCCTACAGGCTCTTAGAATCGGCTGGGAGAGACTCTCCATGAGGCTTTGCTCTCATAGGCAGAATAAAACTGTGGCCTGGAATGAAATGTCCCCGTCTTCCCTTCTAAAGCAGTGCAGTACTACCTGGGCTTTGAAATCAAGGGAATAACAGGTTCTGCCACTTCTTGCTGTGTGCTCTTGGGTAAATGACTTGAAGTCTCTGAGGCACTGGTTTTCTGTCTATAAAATGGGGGTTATAATCATCCCAGCTTCATGGAATGCTGTTGAGGATTAAAGGACTCAATGACTACAATCACTATATAACCATAGGTCACAGATCATGGTAAATAGTAATACTTTTCAATGTCTACCGCTTTTTCGCCATTTTTTTTCTTCCTTTCTCTTTGGGAAAAAACATGTGTAAATAATATTTTACTTCTAGAATTGCACTTTTTTTTATTGTTTTCAGAGAAAGAAAGGTAGAGGGAACAAAGGATAGAAACCTCAGTGATGAGAGAATCATTGATCAGCTGCCTCCACAGGCCCCCTACTGGGGATCGAGCCTGCAACCCAGGCATATGCCCTGACTGGGAATTGAACCGTGACCTTCTGGTTCACGGATCAGCATTAAACCATTGAGCCACACTAGCTGGGCTGCAGTTTATTCTTAAGAAACATCAGGAAGTGAGTCAACATGGGCAACGAGGGTGCCGAGTATTATAATACTACAGTGTAATGTAACTTTTTACTCCTCTTCAGTTTCACTCCTACACTCACCTTTCTGCTTGCTTGGAAAGGAATATTAGAAAAATGTTAATAAGCCCTAAATTTGAGAAGTAAGAATAGAAAATGATAGACAGTGAGCAATATCGCTCAGGGCTCCTCTCCCCAATAATTATTATTCCTGAATATTTAAATTCTATTTCTATCCACCTATTTAATTGAAGAATATATTATAGTAGATATGTCACCACCGGTCCACTCAGAACCCAGATAAAATCTAAAGCTACTTCTACAAACACCCTTTATAAAATGTTACAAGTGGCACATGTTTGCCATATGAAACACTTGTTTGAGAAAAACAAACATTTTCTTTGGGCATGACAAATTACATGTGTTTATTTCAAAACTGCTGCTTCTGCTGATGTATCTCAAAGGGAAAGAAGTCGTTTTGTTCCTGGAAGCTTAGAAGGGAAAGATTGGCAGTTAGGAGGGTCAAGTCATCAATAATTTCTTTACTAGAAAAGTGGGGGAAATTGCATTTGAAATGAGTCCTGTACAACATGAATTTGCTGCATTATTGGTTGGAAATGAACCAGTGGGTATTTGTTAATTCCTTCTGTGTTCTGGGTACTGAGGTTGACATGTGTGTACATAACAAGGGTCAAAGTAGCAGAATGAAGAGTAGGCTATGGAAAAGTTGGGACAATAGAAAAATAAATAGCCAAATGTCCTGCAGAGAGGTTTCACATGAAGGATGAGTTAGAACTTGAATCCATGGTAGAAAACTGGCAACACCCTCGAAAAGAAAAAATCTAGAAGGTACTTAGGGAGAAAATTGAAGGGGAGAGGGGGCATTAAGGCAAAGCCATGGTGATGGGAATTTACTAAGCAAAGGTGCTAAATGCAATATGTTGTCCTGGGTTGGATCCTGGGGCAGGAAGAACAGGTGAAGTCTGGAGTTGTTACTAGCAATGTGCCAATGTTAATGTCTTAGTTTTAACAAATGCACCAAAGTGATGGAAGATATTAACACTGAGGAGACTGGGTGAAGGGTACATGAGAACTCTCACTGGATTATATTTGCAATCTTTCTATAAATCTAAAGTGATCCCACAATAAAAGGTCACTGTACAGAAGAGGAGAACGAGGAATACTTAGTGGAACAGTGCATTAAGCTGACCTGCAGCCTGGGTAGGTGGGGAGCCACAGCTAGATTGAAAGGAAGGTTGGGCCATGTCTGAGAGGGACGTGAGTGCAGAGCTGGAAGACTTCATCCTGGTAGGGAGGCGTGGTTTGTTTGTTTGTTTGTTTGTTTGTTTGTTTTACTTTTGTTTTAAGCAAAGTGGTAATCTCACAGACCTGCAGTTTTCAGATGATTAATCTAGTAGAACTGAAGAAAAGAAAAGAAAAAAAAAGTAAGCAAAACAGATTGGTGCAGATGAACAAGCTAGAAAATTCTTTTGGAGGGAACCATTTGGGGGAAGAGAATATTGTACGCTGGGTTTTCCTCCTAACATTCTGAGGATGCAGTGATCGTGGTATAAGTCAACTCTATCTTCCACAGGGTTCGAGACTTGTGAGTGAGTTTTGAAAGACAGTTAAGGGAGAAGTTCACATGCAGATTTGTTTACTTCTGCAAAGGAGTGATTCAGAAAACAGTTATCTAAAACAGTCATCCCCAAAGGTAAAGGGAGGAGAGACTGAATGTCAAGGACAAGAGTATGGACAGTACTGTTAAATGTAGCAAGATCCTCACAGAAAATAGGGCCCATATGATGTCACTGGGAAGGTAAGAATGAGCAGCAAGAGAACCACGTCACTTAAGCAACGAGAACCAAAGTTAAACTTTCACTAAATTGAGAAGAGAGGCAAAATGCAGATTCCACCCATATAAGAAATTATTTCTATAGAAAGAGAGAAGTATGGTGTCAAATCATGGAGACATCTGTCTGAGTGAGAATGCCTTTTGTTGTTGTTTTATTTTGTTACTTTTAAAGACAGAAAAGATCGTTTTGTGAAAGAAAAGAGAGGAGTAGGACTACTGAGAAGATAACCAAAGGAAAGAGTATCTTTTAGGAGCTAGGAAAAACAGAAGCAATGGCATCTGTAAATGGCATGGCATTGTCTCAGCCAAGGCCACCACCATTTTCACCTGGAGCCCTCACAGCCCCCAACTCTTCTACCCTCATCACTTTGGACCCCCCATGCATTCTCCACTATTCAACTAGAACCTTATATGGTTACTCTGCTTGCTCTTTCTTGCCTTTCTCTTCTGTCTTCCTATTCACCCTACAGCAGTTAGCTCAGTGGCCAATACTTAAATGAGGCCTTCCACAATCTCCATAAATTAATTCTCCTTTCTGTACACTCTTACAACATCTCCTTCTTGTGAAAAGAATTTATCACAGTTTATTTGGCCTCTGTGTGTGTTCATGTATGCAGAATTATTTAATAAATGTTTGTCTCCCCCGTATAGCTGGAAGTAACTCCATGATATAAGAATGGCATACTTTTTCCAAACATTTTCCACAGCCTGGAGACAGCAACCAAAACAGAACATGCCCATATAGTGAAAGTCCCTACTAAGATGGTCTGTCCATGTTCAAGTATTACTGTAAAATTCCTCTTTCTAGCTGTCTTCCAAGGTCCCTATGCAGCTGAGTCAGCCACTAGAGTAAATTTTTAATTTCATTCATACTATCAACTATATAGTATTTGCCAACAGGAGACATAAACTCTACTCCCTTCAGGAGCCAGAGACTTGCTCTCCAGTTTGTCACAATACTGTTAAATGCCCCTCACAGAAGTTATTAGTGGTAATAATGAATCTCTACTTGTTCATCTTAGCCTGACATGGACAGTGGTGGGGACTTAGCAATTGTTGACCTGCAAAAATATTTACTCAGTGTTGTCAGATCTACTGATATTTGAGCCAAAGTCAACCAAGGCTGTCTGCCATGTGGGAGGTGTCACTTGATCCCTGGAATCTTGACCTCCTAGTCCTTATGGCATCTCACGTAAAGCGTCCTTGCATTCACGGGGATTCCTTCTCAAAGTCATCCATCCCCTTTAGTGAGCAGAATGTATCTGTCCCCTTTAACTGAAGAGCTCTTAGAGGCAATTAGCATTTAGGGAATGTCTTGTTTAGATATAATGTCTGCGTCAAATTCCCCATTATGGACTAATTTGAAACTGGAATATAGATGCTCATTTTTCTCTGAGACAGCACCTGCAAGCTTTGTGGCCATGGGGGTGAATGCAGCATCCTTCTGAGTCGTCATACATGAGTGAATGGTGGGTAAATAGAAAACCCTTTAATACATAAGCATTCATGAGGAAGGAGATGATGTCCCTTTCAAATTATGCTCTTTACCTGTCATTTCAGATCTGAAGGTTGAGTGTGTCTCACACACCATAATTAATTCTCTCATGGCCTTCGAGATCATGGCCGATTGACCACTAGGAAAGGAGGAATGTGTCAAAAATGAGTTCTGTGTCAGCAAAGGGAAGGAGAGGACACTTGTTGATGGCTGACAGCAGCAGGGAGAAAATGTCTTCTTTATGAGATTAAGGGGGAAACATGAATTCGACACACCATATTTCTGACCCCACCAAAACTATATGTGTTGAAATCAAGCTGTTCTGACCTGTGGATGATTCTGGCATCATTCTGATAATATGGATAATCTTCGATAATACAGATAATAATGACAATTAATGTTTTGTGAGTGGTTATTAAATTCCAGGGACTATGCAAAGTACTTTCTATGTTTTTTTTCATTTACCCATCAAGACAGCCCTATGTACTGATGAGAAAATTGATGTTTAAAAAGATTCAGTTAAACGCCTACATTTATTCAGTTCAAAAATGGGAGAGCTGGCATTTGGACCTAGGCCAGGCTGACTCCAGGTGCCATGGGTGTGGGGATTGAGCCTGCAAAGAGTGAGAAGGGTGGGGTTGGGGGAGTAGTATCTGTAGACTGCAGACTCCACACTTCTGCCCAAGGCTGGCCCTGCTTCAAAGTGAAACTTCCACAGGAAAACTAAATAAAGGAAAGAAAAGCAAAACAGAACAAATTCCCATTTAGTCAGCTTTTACAGTCCTGGGAGGCTCTGTGTTTATGCTAGATCTTAATTATCCTGCTTGTCAAAGACACTCTAAACTCCTCTGTGGTTGAGGGAGCTATTTTATCTTTTTATTTTTACAGTCAGAAAAGGACTTAGTATGCTGCACCCTACCCTGGATGGGCTTCCAACCTGGAATCAAAGGACATTTCTCTCTCTCCTTCCCCATGTCCCCACCTCTGCACCACCAGCCATGAAGGCCAAATGGGAAGGCCTTGGCCATGGGAGCGGGCAGAGCCTGGGTGGCCTTGGACAAAACTGTGAACTTCACACGAACTGTGTGGGCCTCCCGTGTTCAACCATGTGAGCGACTCCCAGACTCCAAGCCCCCATGCCTCTGCCCTCCAGCTCCCTCACTAGGGCTCACAGCCCAGACTCACTGCACCCCGCCAGCAGGTTAAGAGGGGGGAGTGTCCCTATGGGCAGCTCAGGGTAGTACTGGGGGATTACTTGAGATTTTTGATGTACAGAAATGCCCATCAAACAACTTGGAATTACACAATAGGACATGATTCCGTTTTCGATGCTCTATTAGACCTTCCGATTAAGTCAAGGAGAATGTCTTTGGTCTGGTGTTCTGATCATCTTGCTTTCATTTCACTGTACCCATGTTTACTTTTATCATGGCAGGTGATGTTGTTTATGTTTCTTGTGGTGATTCATTGAATGCATTTAGGTACGAAAAAATGTAGATTTACTTAAGAAAAGTTGTTAAGTAAATGGTCGTACACCACAGAGCAAAAACTGGGAAGGATGCAAGAAGGGCTACAGGTTTTCTGACTAAAGCTTTTGTCAAGAGGCCTGTGGTATGTTCACTCTGACTCTGCTGTATCAGAGATGGCTGTTCATGGATTCTCTTCTCTGGCCTGTCTTCAGGGAATCTTCAAAATTGGGGCAGATTCTTAACACTGAATAATGAGTGGTCCAGCAGCAGTTTCAGGCTCCTGAAGGCAGGATCCAAAGGAAGATATGTGGGGGTGGGCATCTCCATCCCCAGTCCATAGGTAATCATGATCTCTGATAACAGTGGTGTGATGGGTATCGGACTCATGGGAGATTTTGGCTTTGTTTTCCTTTACCAAAAGTCAGATACCTGGGCCCCTCCCTCAGAGATTCTGTTTCAGTGAGCCTAGTGTGGGGCCAAGGTATATACATTTTAATAACTATCCCAGGTCCAATGACTGCTCCCCACTGAGAATCTCCACTGGTTGAATTCTGTCTGTGTTGGCACCCAGTGTTGTGTGCAGATGAAAACTGAGGAAAGGAAGTGACTGCTCTGTGTAGATGTAACACCTGCTGGTGAAAGGAGCCTACACTAATGCAAGAGAAGTGACAGTTCTATTGCCTATAAAAATACATTTCAAAAATGTTTCCGATGCGTGCAGCCCCACGTGCACCAAACAGCTAAGTGGGCTGTCAATCTCTTGCGGCTCTCTTGACCTCAGGAACCTCTTCTGGAAAATTGGGATAACATTCACCTGCATGAGGGTGACAGGGCTGGATGGACAATCCATTAAGGTCCCTTTGATGTGCATAATGTGGGTGTGCTTGCATGCCCCACGTAATCCCTTAAGAACATGCTCTTACAGATTCCACTGATGTCCTATAAAAACTTTCTCAGTTCGGGGCACGTCTTGGCTGGGTTTTATTTCACGGATCAGAGGAGCACCGTGCATCCCTCTGGTAGGAGCCTGACAGCCCTTCTCCTCCTCAAGCCTGACGCGGCTGTTTACCTTCTGGTCTCTGAGAAAACCAATGGGGTATGTCATGGAACACCCAAGTCCAGAGCGTGCTATGATTCATTTCTAATCACAGCCATTATCCAGGTGACTTGCTCGAGCCTGGCGGATACAGACTTCCCTTTCAGCATAGACATTTCATAACTAGCATTACCCTGCCATACCCAACGCCTTGTGAAAATATTTTCAACAGTTAACAAGCAGAGCCTGCAGTTATAATATGCTCATTAGGGTGCATGTTAGTTTTCAAGTCTTGCAGCACACATAATCTGCTCCTTGATTTCCACGGAATTTCACTGCTGTTGGGCACCCACAGAGGCACGCTGTCAGCCCCATGGGCTTTGCCAGGGGCTGCCACCTGTATGTGTGTTTTCTATGTGCTGACTGCAAAATAACACACCTACCCTATTTGCATCTCCAGTCACTCTTCGTCTGGGGGGTCCCTTCCATCATTTGCAGAGTCTTTCTTGATTCCCTGGTGAACAAATTCCTTCAGGAACCAAATTAATTTTAAAAGGGCACTGTGAAAGGTATACCAGCAGTCCCAGTGGATGAATAGGCTGATAGCTTCAGTATATTAGATCTTCCTTTGTTCTAGATGTAACTCCTGTGTGTCTAAAAGCGACTGCTTTCAAAAGCAGTGCTCTAATTCCAAATGAGCAAATATTTTCAAAAATACACTTTTGGCCAAGTAAATTTAGCACTTATAGGTTATTTAGTTTTGGGGTTTTTTTTGGGGGGGTGGTATTTTGGAAGCCCCACATTTGGGAGAAAATACTTTCTGTCCTCAAGGTTCAAGTGGGAAACAGGAATATTTTGTCAATTTCATATGTTATAAAGAAATTATTTGGGCTGCTCAAGGATTAAGTAGTTTTACTATTATTCTTTTTTAAGTTTCCCAGTGGCTGATTATGAAATACAGTGTTTATTTATTTCTTGGTCAATAAGGTAGTACCTGGAATGTGCCCAGCAGGGTGTTGGGCCTTGAAAGTATAGCAATAAGTAATACCTGTTTCATTTTCTAATGGGACTAGTAGTTAGTGAAGCATGCCAATCTTCTAAGCAGATAAATTCAGTGGAGCAAGATGAGTGGCATTAATAGAGCGATGAACAGAAGTGGACAGATGGAGAGAAGGGAATGAAGACAAAGACTTGACAGATAAATGAGATCCTGTGTTGGGAGAGACCCAAGAAATTGAGGGACAGGGAACCAGAGACCCAGAGGAGCAGGCATGAAATAAGGCAGGATGGAATCAAAGGTCTCTTGAGAAATGATTACAGATCTGGTCCATATTTAAGATTTATATGCATGGATGGGTGGGGATAATAGATAGGAAAAGGGTGTAGATAATAAAGTTGGAGAGGGAAAACCCCAGTAAGGGCGGGACCCTTCATTTTACAAGACCTTTGGGACATGAGTAAGGAATGTTGAGTTATACCTTCACACTTAACATTTCTTTCAATACATTTATTGACCCTTCCGTGACTCATCCATGATAACACCTTTCCAATGGATTGCTAAGAGTATTAATTTAAATGATGATGTAGAATAACCACCTGAGAGCTTAGGATGGGAAACGATTTATTTTGACCAGATTCATTGATCCCCTCCCCCAGTTTCTTAAAATGAGTGGTCTTATTAGATAGGAATTAATTGAGCTTTAGGCTTGAAAGGTATATCTTCCTTCTTTAGACATCTCAGAATATTTGTTGAGGAATACTCAAAATGTTCATTATATCTTGAGATAATTAAACCAATCATGTACCAGGCAGTGTACATGTTTCTTGAAGTATCTAATGGTGGATTTCCATATTGCACCTTCTGATTGTGAGCCTGGGGTCTTCCTGATCCCCAGCAGAGTGATGAAGCACTCATGCTTGTGTAAGTGCAGCTGTATTGCAGTGCAACCAATAGTGTCTGACCAGGCTCATACCTGTCAACCCTCATTCCTTCACTATGAGACTAACAGTTATTTCTAAGGGTGCAAATATTAACTTGCATGAGTCCTAGAAATAATGGCGTGTTGACCCTGTCTATTCAAAAACAATCAGATGAGTGCTTGAAGAAACAGTTGCCAACTGTAGGCATGTACCAGCGGAGACTTGAGTGCAGTCAACACTAAATACCTCATGTAGGAGGCATTAGGGAGAGCCTCAAGCACGGACAAGAAAAGTGGCAAATTGATAATTGCTAAAAATCACTAGTTTGATTTTTATCAAATTCTTTTCTCTTATAGAGAGGCTACCAGGTATGCCTGCCTGGACCAGCTTTCTCTTATGTGGTCTTCTATATGGGAAGAAAGGACTAGAGCATGTTGCATTGCTCCTAGCACCTGTGGTCTAGCACTTAACACTCCACCCATCAAGGGTCCTCCAAGGAGAAATGGCATCTAAGTATATTTAGCTCAGTCTACCTTTGCCTTACTTGCTTTCTTTGACCACACAACATTTTGAGAGTATACTTTGATCAATGGAAAAGGTAAAGAGGATGTTAGGGCACCTTGCAGGAGTGAAGCAGGGAGAGAGGAGTCTTCAATTGAGACAGAAATGAACCTGGGGCAGGTTTCCCACTCCCCATGTTTATTTCCGGGAACAGTTCTGCTTTCTGTGTTGATATCATGAGTCAGGAGGCTTCAGTCCTAGAGGGGGACCCTATGGATCATCAGACTTTCCATTACCAGACACGGATCTGACAATTTTGAGTTTGTGGAAGTAAACTTACTGTTTAAAACAGAGCATAGATATTTATGATTCCAAGGTTAAACCTCATCCTTCTTTCCTTCCTTCCTCTCTTTCTTTGTTTCCAATTTCTTTATTTTCAGTTGCCATGTTTCTTTATGGAGATATAATTTACATACACCCAAAACTCACCCATTGTAAAGCGTACAGTTTAATGATTTTTAGATTATTTATACAGTTGTGCAATCATCCCCCAAATCCAGTTTGAAAATACTTCCATTATATCAGAAGGTTCCTGTGTGCCTGCCCAATTTATTTTCAATTGGCTTAAAACCCTCTCCAAAATTAGCTGATACATAATATTTTATATTTGAAAACCAAGGAAGCATGTTTTGTAATATTGTATCCTAAAAATGTATTTAAATATCTTTTTCCTAGTGTCTGTTATACTGTCATAATGTAATGGCTTTGGCATAAGAAGAAATAAAGAGGGAGGAAAAGGAGGTTTTTATAGTTTGAAGCCCAGTTGTCCAAGCTACTTATTTCACCCCTAGAGGCTGGATGCACAAAATTCATGCAAAGGGCTCAGCCCTTGCAGCCTCAGTGGCTTGCCTCGACTCTCACACAGCCACAGCTTCATCCAGAAGGTCATCTGGAAGGACTTCCAGAAGGATGTCCAGAAGGTCATTAATCTTTCCTGTCTAATTATCGTATTACAATTTTGTTATTATAGATACGTTGACATCCTACACTGAGATTTGGAGAAATAGAACTTGTGGGTGGCAGGAGGGAGAAGAACCCGCTTCTTAGGTAACACATCTTCTGAAGTTAGTAAGCCTTTAGTTACCAGTAAAGTGGAACAATAACTAATCATCTCTGCCACACACTGAACATATATTCTATTTTGTTTTCTTCACATACATTATCTCATTTAAGCCTCCCCCTGGGCTCTCTCCCTTTCTAAATATTAGGAGATTGGGGTTCAAATAGATGAAATACATTTTTCCAAGTCACTCCATAGGTGATGGCAAAGTCAGGAATCAAACCCAGGTCTGCCTCACTGCCCCACCCTTACTTTAACAATTGTGTGTCATCCCATCTCTAAACAAATGAATCAAGGCAGAGCAATCAAGGGGCAGTGTAATTGTCAGAGGTCTACTTCTATGACTAAGAAAGAAAATTTGAAAATGTGTGCCCCAGGGGAAAAGGTAAGCCAATATTGCACTTCACAGCTACCCAAACATGTTAGGAATAAAAGGATGATTTGAGGGGAGAATGCTTATGGCTGTGGAAGTTCTGACTTTCTCCTTTGAACTACACAGTGTTTGAGGCTGAGTGACGGGTGAGACTGTGTATGGACAAGCTTCTGCTTGACTCACCTCGGGTGACTCTACCTGGTAATGAACTTCACAGAACTGTGATAATGCCTGGGGAGGCATCATGACTTGGTGGCTTGAATAAACTTGGAAGAAGTCATTACTCTATAGCAGATGAGGGTGTAAGAGGGGTATTGTCTGAAGTGGTCTATCCCTCAGCCAACTCTTCAATGTACCACTCATTTGCCACTTAGCACACAAACACTGACTTGTATTAGATTGTTTTCATGTTTGTTTTATCATCTAGCCCCATGGCTTTGAAACTCAGTTAAGCGCAAGTGGGAGCCACTTATTAAGACAATAGGTTTCTGGTCCCCAGAGAAATTGTGGGTACAGTTGTCTTGAGTAAAGACTTAGCTACCAGTGTTTTTATAAGGATTTCCTGTGACTCTTGGAATGAACCATATTTGGAATTTGCTGCTCTTTATTTTTTATTTATTTTTTGTGGCTTAATAAGGTGTAGTTTTTACACTGAAAAACATTCTACTGTGTAGAGGGTATCTTGGTTGCTTCCAGCTTTGAGCAATTATGGATAAAGCTGTTATAAACACTCATATGCAGATGTGTGTGTGTGTGTACAGAAAAATTCAGATCACTGGGGTAAATACCTATAAGCATGGTTATTGAACGTTAAGGATTTGTTAAGTCCATAGGGGCATGTTGTGTCCTAGAATCTAGCAGAGTGCTTGGCACAGAGGAACGTTCATTCCCTAAAGGAGGGAATGAATGAATGTCATGTATTCCTTGGGATCAGGGATGCTGTAACAAACATCCCACAATGCTAATAAACAGTGAACTATAACTATTTGCCAATTGGTGTTAAACCTTTATCATATTTTTCCTTATACCTTTGCTCACCTCTGGGGAATGACCATGAATTTGTTTAAAGTCCTGCATTCTGGAAAACCTGCTGCATGCCTAGTGAGGTGAGGTGGCAGGTGTGGCATTTGGGAGCTGGTTTGGAGTAGTCACAGGAGTTCACTTGTCCTAGAAACCCAAGAAGAAAACCAATTCCCACATTTTTGCGAGTTTATTTTGCTGTAGTACAGTGAATAATTGTCCTGAGGGGACTAGATGGCATCAGAGAGTATTAATCTTAGATTTTCATTTCCTGTAAAATAACTTTCCACTTATTACATTCATTGAGAATACTTTGGGTTTCAGGAAATATGCATATTTTATCACCGACAGTCCTGACTGCTCCCAAATGTATCTGAAACTCAGGAGTTAAGAGAGGCAAGTGCAGGCAATTGAGTAAGCCAGAGGATGCCAGCCTGGGGTGAGAGGGGTTCACAGGTATAAGGGCACTGAGTTACCTGGAGTCAGCACAGCCGGCACCTCATTGTCTAATGTTAGGCTCATTGAGCTTTAAATTTTTTTCAATATGAAAATATTAAAAATCAAAGTGACAGTAATAATAATAATTAATGGGCTAGCATTTATCAAGCCCCTCACTGTGTTCCAAGCATTTTCCTCAGCTCTCTTATGTATCATGCTATTTAATTGATTCTTTACAGAAACCCAATGAAGTAGCATAGTGTATTACAATGAGAGCATCTCTGCTAAGATTGGGCTTAAAGAAAAATGGCATTTGCTGGTAAAATGTAAAAGAAACCCAGGGGTGCTTCCAGGCTGGTTAGATTTTGAGGCTCCACCCGTGTCATTGGACCCTTCTCTTCCCTCTGGGCATTTTCTGTGGTAATAAAGATGGCCACCAGGGACTCCAGCTGACCTCCCCTAAAGATCAGTTCCTATGAAAAGGAAGGTTCTCTTAATGCGAAGTCAGGGAAGTCCCCAGGGTGAGCCTCCCTTCTGACATTGACTACAAAGGGTGGGATCCCCAAGTTCTACTTCAGTTATCTTAATTTGCTAGAAGGACCACCAAACTGACTGAAAGCTACTGTGCTCATAGTTTTGTTTACAGGAAACAGATACAGATTAAGTCAAAACAAGAGACTTGGCGCACAGAATCCAACTGTGTCCTCCCTCCCCCAGCACGTCATGGGCAATGCTGACTTTTCATAGTAACCGTGTGCGACAAAACACACATACACATGCACACACATGCATACATGCACACACACAGAGTACTGCCAACCAGGGAAGCTCTCCCAAGTCTTGTTGTCTAGTATTTTTATTGGGGCTCAATCACAGACACATAGTTGACCACTCACGTGGCTGACCTTTGGTCTCTAGTCTGTCCTAAAGTCAAGCTGATGCCATGTGCTCTGAAGCTCCAACCATCAATCACATTGTTAGACTCTACAGTGTGGCCCAAAGCCCCCAGGGAAACAAAGACTCTTACCTATCAGCCATTCCAAGGACTTTGAGATCACCTCTCAGGAGCCAAGGGCAAAGATCAAAGGTTAATTCTTTTTAAAAAAAATATTTTTTAATTGATTTCAGAGAGAGGAAAGAAGAGGGAGAGAAAGATAGAAACATCAATGATGAGAGAGAATCACTGATTGGTTGCTTCCTGTACATCCCTACTGGAGACTGAGCTGCAACCTGGGCATGTGCCCTGACTGGGTATCGAACCATGACCTCTTGGTTCATAGGCTGACACTCAACCACTGAGCCACTGCCTCCAGGCAAGGTTAATTCTTTACTACACAATTTCACACCATTCCAATAGTAGCTATGGCCTCCCCTGGAGTCACGGGCCCATCCCTATCCCAATTGCTCTGGCATAGACATGAAATTTGCTAACTGAGGAGGCCTAGGGATAAGGCCATTCAGGTTGTCCCCTACATAAACTGAAAGCAGGGAGGAGTGGTATTCAGAGAAAACTGGCCATTGATCTGGCTCTTTTCAGTAGTTAAAAAAAAATAGTACAAAAAATTCTGTGTTGACTCATAAAAAGACAATACAAAGTGAATAAAACAGCAACTACCTTTTTTTTTTCCTCACGGGATGTCATTAACACATCCATGGGAAAATGATCTAAACATGACTTAAGAAATAATAGTTTTTTTAAAAAGAGACAGAACCTCTTAAAATATGACATGTGATTCAAGCAAGAGGCAGAATGATAACTAGTTGGTAAAGAGGCTCTTTGTGTGGTTGCTCATGCAGATTCCCACCAGGAATGAGTTGTCTGTCTCATTTCCCTGAAGCAACAAGAAAACCTCCCTGAGCTGGGGCTCCCATGTCTGTGGTTCGTTAGATTCACTGGAGAGCTTTTCAAATATGAATGCCCAGGTCACACTCCAAACCAGTGAAATTGGAGAGGCAGGGGAAGGGACCAGGCCTCTCCCTAGGAGATTCCCACGTGCACCTGTATGGAAACCACAGTCACAGGGTTTTAAAGGAACCCAGACACCACTGCTGTGAACACTAGTTTCCAGGATGGCCACATTCACTGGATTAAGTGACCACCCAATCCTTAGTCAGAACTGTTCTTGAGGATCATCAGATGTAGTTGGAGATATCTGGGTTCAAATTCAGCTTTTTCATTTACCAGGTGATGAGTCCTGAGCTAGTGAGTGTCTTAGCTTCTGTAAGGTTCAGTTTCCTCATCTATGAAACCACTAGTAGCCTCTACCCCATGGAGCTTCTGGAAGAAAATACAGAGAAAGTGCCTGGCAGAACAAATGCCAATTCCCTTCCTTCTATTATTACTTTTATTGAAAAGGGACAGAAACCTCTAGTCTTTTCTATCCTGCCTTTAAGAATTTGTGTTGTGTTATTTTCACTTATCTATGAAGGATGGGAAAAAATGTATCCCAGTCAAGGATGCAAAAGTTTGAAGTTGTCTTTGTCATTAAATATATTTGTTCCCTTAAGGATTGGTAGTCCCAGGAGAAGGTAGCTCACTGGGTCAATCAGTTCTCCAGGCAAGATTTGCTAAGTATCTGTGACAATAGCTCATCAATCCTAAAATGCACTGACTTGCAAAATAACTCACTGTTATTTTATGTCTGAATAAAGAGGGGGAACCTTTGCCAATTAACAAACGACATGCCATCAGTTGTAAGAGGAATCCCTATTTCATAAATGTTCCAATGAGCCATGAAATAGACATCACAGAACTGGTGGAATGTGATCACATCCAAGATGCTAGATGTAGGATGCAGAGCGACACAAGACACTGATTCAGTCAGTGAAGGCAGCAAAGGACCAGGCCCCACAGAGGACCTATACTTCCCTCTCCTGATAAGAGAGTTGCCTCCAGTATCTTCAGGAGAAAATTCCTTTTCAAGCCTCTTTCAGACTATTAAATGCCATCCACTCACCACCATTCACCTTTGAGAAATACAGTGACCTGTTTAAATGGTCCCCATTTCTAAGTCACTTGTCTTCAAACAGGGCCAGTGTTAGATGGTTGTATGTCATCCCACCCAACAATGGGAGAGTCAAAATGGCTCATGGTCGATATCTCAGCAGATCACAGGAGCCACAAAACAGGAAGAGGTTTAACATCAGAAGGAATCCAGTTTCTTGGTCACATGATCTTTGTTCCTCAAACCTCCCCATTCAACAGAAGATTTTGTGTTGTGATCCCAAATGGATCCAAGTATAAGCTTGGAAAACATTTTCCGAATAGAGCCCTTTGCTCATTTGCCATATACTAATATAGACATGCCCTCATTTCTCTCTTCTTTCATGAAAGCCTCCTTGCTCAGAAATGTGCCTGCATTTACTAATTTTTTTTTTTATGTAACTGCCTAAATATGTCCCCATGGGCAGCAAGGTGTTTGGGAGATTTTTGGAACTGGCAACATAATTGATTTTGACTTATCCTGTTAAAATGCACCCTTTGTATTTAGTTTGGGAAATTAATGTTTTGGCAACAGAAAACAAATCCAAAAGGAAAGAGAGTGAGAGAAATAATAGCCAATTCAAATCCAAATGAGAATCTCACTCAGGGCGTCTTGATGTGCCGTGCCAGGGGCCCTGCCCCAGTCCACAGTGCTGTCCCTCCAAACATGAGCAATTTAGAGAGTGAATCTGTTGTGCGGTTGGGTAGGAGTGTGGGTGCCCACATTAGATCATTAAGGAAATGATCGTATTAGTCCCTCTTATTAAGGAAGCCTCCTTAAGAACTGGCACTGTGGATGTAGACTTTGAACCTGCCTGATAAAAAGTGGGTCTTATCAAACAGCTCCAGCTTCTAGTGAAAAGGCTGAACTTTGTTGGTCTAGATCATCCAATCCCCAGTGCAAACATGTCTCTAAGCTTCTGTTTGCATACTCCGGAAGAAAAAGAAGACTTTCTCATTTGCCCTGACTCTGCCACACATAGCATGCCAGGGGATGGCAGCTCCCACGGAAATTACCAAATCACTGTGTGTTAACGGCACCTGTAGAAAGGCAGAAGTTTCCTGCGTGACCTGACATGTAAACCTTCCCATTGCCACCGCTTGGATCCTTTTATTTATTTAACTCTTCAGCTTTCTCTCTGGACAGATCCGGTGCTTCAGTTTTTCTGCCATCACTTGTCTGAGCTGACCTCGTCTGGAAGTTGTAAGGCTGAGATTTTGACAGCCCTGTCATTTTCATGGCTGCACAGGGGGGTGTCGAGCTCACAGGATTATTGCTCTCCAGGAATACTTCACTCCAGAATCAAGCAGAAGGTCAAGAGAGACAGAGAGAGAGAAAAACTCTAATTAAAGCAGAAAAGGCAGACGTGGGCCATAAAAGGCGCGTGTGACTTCAGGGAGGGCCTCGTGTTTGTGTCCAAGTGCAACCATCGCCCCCAGTCAGGGGCCGCACTTGTCGCAAATGGACAACAACAAAATTGCCATTAGAGTGAGCGGCTCCTTAAGAACTGGCTTCATTCTCTGTTCCTACCCAGCTATTAAGGCACCCCTCGAATCAGATTAAGGCAAGGCACTGTAACACATTGCTTGATTAGAGCAATGGAAAGAGAGTGAGTTCTTGTCTTGCGTTTGCTGCCTTTGTTCCAAAGATGTGTGACTTCTGGGGACCAGCCTAGTGTGTAATGCAACCAGACAGTAGTGCCCAAATAGAATTAAATGGCAGGATGAGATTTATTCCTCTAAGAACGGAACTGAGAAGAGCCTTATTCCACCATGTGGAAATCCCAGACACTCAAACTGCTTTAATCCATTTGAAATCATCAAATCCCATCTGAGACCTACTATGTGCCAAACATTGGATAAGACATTAGTGGTTCAACAGTCACAGAGAGGAGGATCTTCATGTCTAATGGGCCTTAAGGCAGGTGAGCAAATAATGTTAATATAAGGTGACAAATGCAATAATAACTTTTTAAAATTGCTGAGTACCTACTCTGTGCTAGTGGTCACTGTTCTATATGCTTTACAGAGAATCTTTTAATGTAAATGTTAGACTGTCATGCCTGGAGTTTGAAGAATATGCAAAGTAACCTAAAAGGTATTTAAATGGGTCTTGAAGGATATAAGGAATTATTTCCTTTGTCTAAGAAGGAAATAGAGAAAAACTAGATATTACTGTTCAGTGTTGCATACAATGTGATCATCCAAGAAGCGAGTTACTCCTGCAGCATAAAGCAGGAGTCAGGTGCTGGAGTGGAGCTAAGGATAATGGGATGGATGAAGGTTTTGTCCTATAGGTGCTGACATCATGGAGAATTTTTAAGCAGGGGTGACATTCAAACCCTTTTGCAGAGCAGTGCCAATCTTTGATGGCCCAGTATCATGACTGAGGGACAAGGCAAATGAGAAAGGCAGTGGCAAGGGAGGGAGCAGAGAAGAAGCAGGAAGGCGTTGGAGAGCCATAATGAGATGACCAGAATGGCACCAAGGCCGGTGAAAGTGTCCCCAAGACTTACTAGTGCAGAAGAGGTAGACACAGGGCGAGACTGAGAAAGTTAAAATCATTTCCTCCTTAACCATTTTGCTTCAGATTCAACTCTCCTTTGTCCTTTTGTGAGGCAGCCCCTGGCAATGTGTCAGTAGTGAAAGGAAGAGTCCAACCTACCCAGATGGATGACTCGGGAGGCCTTCAGAGGAAGGACAAACATTACGTAATGTGAGGGCCCAGAGTTCAAGAGAGGGTCTCTTTGCTGGAGAGCTTACTAGTTCTATATACATACACACACACACATGGCATGCACTGAACCAAGCTAAGCCCCCCTCCTGCAAAGCTCCAATGCTCATCTCCATGGTGCTATTGTGGAAAGAGCATGGGAGCTTTGGAAGAGCCGGGAGAATCCATGTTGAAAACTTGGATTCTGCTTTGGAGCTTACCAGCAGGTAGCATCCTCTCTGCTCCCCATGCAGCACCACGATGGAGAGCAAACCTTCTGCTGACAATAAGCTGGAGGCCTGTGGCCTGCGCCTCACTGACTCTTCTGCAGCCTGAGCAGGCGCCGCCATTCAGTCCACCCTCCCCTCCCGCCTCCCCTACTGCACCAAGCTCTCAGGAGCCTCCTTCGTCACTGCAGGCCTGTAGTAGAGCCTCCACACATCTCTAACCACATATCAGCTTTCTAAATTGAGAAGGTGATGAATTTTTAAATTCTCGAACTGCTATGTAATAATCTTTCCGCCACCCTACCCGTTACAAATGTAGGAAAGCAACAGATGTGTTTTCTTAGGACTCTGGGAACATGAAATATTGATGGGAGGAGGGAGTGTGGCCCTGGCGTTGAGGTTCGCCTAAAAGGAAGGTAGCCGCTCGCATCCCAGCCTCTCATTTTTTATCTTTTGCTTCTGACACTTTGGACGTGAAAAGGCCCAAAACCCAGAATACCCAGGGCTACTTCAACGAAAGCTCTTAAAAATCAGTGCAGCGAAATCTGCCTAAAAACGTCTTTATCAGTCTCCAGGGACCAATCGCTACTGCGGCTAACACACATTTGATCTATACAGATGAGTTTTCCTTTGTCCCCAAGGATCCTCTCTGAACACTGTGGATTTACATGGTGCCAAGCCCAAGTAGCCTGTCAGAAAATAAATAGCATTTTAACACATTCACGTTTCTGTCCCTGGGATGAAAAGTAACATGAGCGCTCTTCTCTGAGTTTTCTATCTGGACCATAGGACATAATCAAAACTTCATTTTATTTTTTATTTTTTTTTTTTTTTGCCCTGACCAGTTTGGCTCAGTGGATAAAGCGTTGGCCTACAGACTGAAAGGTACCAGGTTTGATTCCGGTCAAGGGCATGTACCTTGGTTGGGGGCACATCCCCAGTAGGAGGTGTGCAGGAGGCAGCTGATCAATGTTTCTTTCTCATCGATGTTTCTAACTCTCTATCTCTCTCTCTTCCTCTCTGTAAGAAATCAATGAAATATATATTTTTTAAAAAACTTAATTTTTAATGCATTTCTTTTCATGACAACATTTCACTCCGAGGCACTGAATTCTGAAAAGAAGAGGTGCAAAACAGCGATTGCGCTGGTTCAAAGAAAAAAATAAAGGCTAACGTTTCATCTAGGACAGTATTTCCAAACACACATTCGAGCGCCATGTGGGTATAATGTATATGGTATACTAGGCAAGGTGTTCTTAAGAGGCACAAAGCTGAAAATTTTAATTGTAATATTTATTTATTTATTGTAATAAGTATTACGTGTATATATACACACATATTGGTATGTATATACAGGGTGAGCAAAAGGAGGTTTACAGTTGTGAGTACACAAAACAGAATTTATTCTTGTAGTCTTGCTTATTAATTATAGTATTATTTTCCATACAAACAACTATAAACCTACTTTGGCCCACCCCTGTAGGTAGTTACCTATCGTTAACACTTTTTTTCTCTCATAAGTATGGTTCCATTTGTTAATTACAGAGGTGGGGACACACTCCAAAGTTCAACTGTATATCTTTTTTTCCCACATTGGGTTATAATTAATTTTTTTAATCTTTATTGTTGAATGTATTTCATAAGTCCCCCTTTATTCCCCACTGACCTCTTCTAGCCCATCCTATAGTCTGTGTCCATGGGTTATGCATATATGCATACAAGTTCTTCAGTTGATCTCTTCCCACATACACCCAACCTTGCCTTCCCTCTGAGATTTGACAATCTATTTATTTTGTTCTTTAGATTTCACATATGACAAGGTCATGTGATACTTGTCTTTCTCTGACTGGCTTATTTCTCACTTAGCATAATACTCGGCACTATGATTTTATGGATATTATTAGCAAGAGTGAGGCTAAAGTTAGAAACAGTAAGTGAACTTGAAGAAAAATATTAAGGGAAAGAGCCACGGATGTGGTGGAAAGTCAAGTGCAGGGAAGGACTGGATAGGGTAAAAACCCAGAAGGTGGTGGGGCAATGACTGACATCTGGGAAATGCCCATCTAGGGAAATTCCCCACATACATAGTTAGGAGCATCAGGGCTGGTGGCTCTGCCCTTCCCTGGCCATTGGTTGTAGGTGGGAATTGAGCTGATATCCCCTGAAGAATCACAATCCACCACTGATTCCCTAGATCTAACTCAATGGGATTTGAACCACAACCCCCTGTTGTCTAAACTCCTATTTCCTTTGTGTGGAGAATTGCACATGCATGGTGCCTAAACCCCCCACCCTGTTATATCAACCTGAAATGCTGTAAGGCAGGACATTGCCTGCCACTTAGCAGACACACCTTTCAGAGATGGGTCCTCCAGGCAAGTGGGCTCTGTGCTGGATTCTCAGGTGCAAGAGGAGGGTTCTAACTCCCTAGGATGGATCCCAACTGAGATGAAAAGATGGTGATAGCACTGCCTGGCTCCTGAGGTTTTAGGACATGCCAGGCATGGAGCATGAAGTGTGTCTGTATGTATTCGTATGTAGATATAGAAAGAAACATAATAGGTGTATATAGTTTGTTGCTATCTGCTGTTTCAGGCATCTCCTGTGGTGTGGGAATATATCCCACTATAGTATATTGTCCTGCACCTCTGCGACTTTAACATCTCCCACCATCATTTAAAGAGAGCCTTCAACAATTGCTCACCTCAGTGGAAACAGGAGTAGGTGCTGCAGGCAGTTTCTTGTGTTGTTCTGGAAGCAATGAGTTTCCCAACACTGCTGCCAGTGAGACACACCTATGCCTTGTAGTAGTCTCAGTATATATTTAAAGATATTCATCATTAGGAATTGAGCTCAAGCTTCCATGTGGAAAATAAAAAACACCTAGAATGAAAGACCACCAAGCGTGCCTCCCTATTATTTACACACACACACACACACACACACACACACACACACACACACACACACACCAAAAAAAGTCTGTACGGTAAGACTAACTTTCCAACCCCACCTGATATAAAAGTTCACATGGCCCAGCAAAGTCAGCATTACCCTCAGGTCAAGCATACCTGGTCAGAGAAGACATGTTCAACTTAATGCTGGCTAATTCACTATGTACCGTGGAGAGGAAAAGGAAGGAAAATGTGAACTTAATGAGGTAAAAATCATGACTTGTATTGGAAAGTGATTAGCTGGGATTTGGGCAGTGACTACAGTGGGGCCATGTTACAACTTGATCTGTCTGAGGTGTTTCAGAAGGACTCATAATTCATGTTTCAACTGGAGAAATAGCTTCGGCACATGATGCAACACATGGCGTTTTTGTTCAGGTGGTTGGACAAGAATTAGAAAAAGGGGTTGTTTGAGACTCTGATTGAGAAAAGGATTTCAGCTATTTCCATGTAGTCCAGCTGTGCGCAGGGATGTAGTCACAATGTATGTGGGCATTTTGTAGCAGTGAAATGTTGCAGAATCTACCTCCCTGGGAGATTCATAATGTTGATGGTCCTTGTTTATGGAAGCAAGAAGCATGGTTAGTACTTTAAAAACACACATGTTCAAGCCCGCCCAGTGTGGCTCAGTGATTTAGCATTGATCTATGAATCAGAAGGTCACGGTTCAATTCCCAGTCAGGGCACATGCCTGGGTTGCGGGCTTGGTTTCCAGTGGGGTGTGTGCAGGAAGCAGCCTATCAATGATTCTCTCTCATCATTGATGTTTCTGTCTCTCTCTTCCTCTCCCTTCCTCTTTGAAATCAGTAAAAATATGTATTTTTAAAAACCAAAGTCAAGCCCTTCTGTGTTTATAGGGAACAGGATGTAATTCTCTGTGAACTGTATCCTTAGAGAAGAGACATATGGACAAACGTGTATTTCTCAAAAGTATTAGTTGTAATGAATGTATGTCCTCATTCAATGGCAATGCAGCCTTTATAATATACAAAGAGTCTGAAGTACCACTCTTCTCATTCCAAAGGTTTAGAAACTTCTATTGAAGTTCTTAGATAGTAAAATGGCTTCACACACACATGCACACACACATGCACACACATGGGAACTCACAGAGAGCATTAAAATGAAAATTTAAAGCAATCACTCTTTGAAAAAAAAAGTTTCATTCTTTATGAAAGACTTGTCCCTATACTCACAGTATTAAAGCAGAGGGACTGATGGAGTCAAAACCAATTTGTGGGACAATGAAGTAAAAGTCTGGCTGTGAATTCCACTAGTTTTTGCTTTAGCCTTGTATGGGGATTGGAAAGGAAGTCAGAACTGTGGGTTCCCATCCATCTGTGCTGGGGGACATAAAACTGGGTGGGCCTTAATCTCTCCAACCCGCCTTGTCCTTTTCAACAAAATGGCAGTTTTGTGTTCCTCAGAGCATGGAGCAGGGAGGGTGTAATTAAGAAGATGGTGGTTCCAAGGAAGGGACTTCAGACCCTGCTTTAAATATCAAGACTCTGAAATAGGTTTTGTTCATAGTTCAATTACCAGAAAGGTGTTAGGTTGAAAAAAACTTTTTAAAAAATGCCTCATGATCCTCCCCTTAATACTTACAGTTTTTGTACTCCTTTTAATTTTTATCGACATCTCTGTCATGAGGAGCTCATCTGAACATGTTTGTCAAAGGCAAATGATAGTGATGACTACAGTGCTTTGCACACAGATTGTCACTTTCAATCTGATTGCACAGGGAGTGCTTAGAGAGGGACTCAGGCCTCCGTGAACCAGCCGGAGTACATTTTGCACCACATAACTAATCACCTTTTGAGCCATTTAACTAATCATCTTCTGAAAATTCACAACAGCCACCTTCTATTATGAGCTCACAAGGTTCTGTGGTTAGTACTTTGCATTTCTCACAGAATCCTCAAAATCCTTGACCTTGGCCTCATTACCCATAGTTCACAGATGAGGAAACGAAGGCTCAGGGAGGTTGAACAACACCTCCAAGGCCACAGGTTAGCAAATGGCTGGCAGTCCCCCAGGCCTTTCTCACACTTAAGCTCTGGAGAACAGCAAAAGGGTCCCCAGGGATCCATGCCAGGACTTGTAGCCTGAGGTCAGCCTCTAAGCTGATTATTGCTTAGTTATTAGAGGGATAAATTGTTTTATTGAATAAGCTTTTCCCCAAAGCTTCCTCTGTTCTCATCACTCTGGTGAGTTGCTTCTAAGTCTTTTCCAAGAGAAGTGATGATGTGAGTTAGACTCTTCAGCAGAGAGGATGAGGAATACTGCTTCTCACTGGGACCACAGTTGTGCCCACACGCAGTTAAGGTCTCCATCAAGGTCAGTGGGCTGGATGACCCAGCATTCTGGGTCTAGGAAGCCAGTATTCAAACTTGAAATCATCCCAAAGGGCAACTCTACTTTTCTATTCATCAGATCTTTGGGTGCCTGGTAGTTGTATCCTATTGTGTGGTGTGTGTATGTATATGTATGTTCACCCTATCATTCTACCTTTCATCTGTGTATTGTTGAGCAGAGCTCTGGTGCTTCATGCACTGGAGCTAATCCCCCACCGCTTTGCTATTGTGTGTCTATCACAGAGAAGGTTTGCCCCCACACATACCCACCCCCACCCTGGGCTCTGCTCCACTGACCTACCCTTGTTCTCTACCATTGTTTCTATGTCAGACACCAATTTTCTATCCACAGTGTTTGAATTGGAATGGACTAAGTCACTAGAAGTGACAGTCACTTAAAAAAATAGAAGTGACAGCCCAGCTTGTGTGCCTCAGTGGTTGAGCATCGACCTAGGAACAAGGAGGTAAAAAATAGTTCAATCCCCATATGTCTGGGTTGCGGGCTCAATCCCCAGTGGGGGGGGGGGCATGTAGGAGGTAGCCAATCAATGATTCTCTCTCATCATTGATATTTCTCTCTCTCCTCTCTAAAATCAATAAAAACATATATTAAAAAATAAAATAAAAATGGCAAAACAAAGATATGCATATTTAAAGGAAGCCTTTGGAGAGAAGCACGTTGCAAGAAGAGCTTCTTCTTGTACCCTGGGATGAGACAACTGGTTTTCCCCAAGCCAACACCACACCTAGACACACTGACTTAACTAGTGGTCCTGCCAATCAATGGCTGTCTCAGTAAGTGGTGCCTGGGGCTTTCCCAGAGTGAAGTCACCTTGGCTGGCCAAGCAGGGACTCTCTAGCTAGACCCCAGGGGAATTCGTGGGTCCCCCTGCCCGTGGCTGCTATGCCCAGCTCGCCAAGTGCTGTGGAGCTGTGGACAGGAAGGGAAAGGGTGGACTGCAACTTGGAGACTTGTTCGTTTCCCTGAAGAGGAGACTTGGGGACAGAACCATCGTTCTACTTGGCTAAGTCTGTGGTCTTCCCCCTCTAGGGCTGTGCTTTCAACGGGGCATGGAGGAGCACTTTTTGGGTGAGTGTGAATGCTCTCCATCCAGCTCCGAAGGGTAGTCATGTTGCCAAAAGCTTTCTCCTTCCCCAGGGTAGTCATGTTGCCAAAAGCTTTCTCCTTCCCCGAAGAGCCCATTGTAAATCAACCTCCCATGAATTCATCAAACTGGCTTTCGTAACACCTCAGTGTTGCTGCCTTTGTGTCAGTGCCCCCAACTCAGGGAGACCGCTGTCAGGGTGCTTTCCCGGCTATCATCCCCTCTGCCCCGGAGCGTCTTCCGTCCACGCCAGGGAAAGGGTCCTTTTCCCTCGGCTCCTTGGCCACGGTGGCCACCTGTCAACGCTCTCCTGGCTCCTGAGAGATGAGTTGGGACACGCCTGGAAGTGCTTGTGTTGCCTGTGAAAGAGGTTGAACTGGGAAGAGCGAGGAGGGAATATATGTGGGAACAGTTTAATTGTCTCCATGAGGATTCTCAGTACTCAGGATGCCGGTGTGTGTTTTCCAGAGCCTAGAGCTGACATAAATAATGTAGCGTGGCTCGCTCTGTGCAGGCTTGCTGAGGAATGCTGATGGAGAGAGCCAAACGGGGATCTGAGGCTCCCGGCTCCCGGCGCAGCCTTTAAAATCCTTTTATTGAGTAGTGGTGTTGAAACCACACCCGGGCCTCGGCTGCCAGGAGAAGCCGACAGAGGAGAAACTTTAGGGGGAGCCACCTCGCTGGGTGTTTTGGAGGATGCGAATCCGGATGGCCCCGGCGAAGGACCGGTTAATTTCATTTTGCGTCCCTAATCCCAGAAGGAGCAGGACGGTTCTGACAAGGCCCTGAAAGCCGGTAAGTGTGTGCCGCTGTTGCTACCAAGATAGGACTGGCCCCTCCAACAAAGTTAAAAGCATCGCGCTAGCCTTTTAGAGCCTCTTGCCTTAATGGGAAGAGCCGAACGAGCTTTGCAGGACAGCTAGCCCCAAATGAAGTCCTGCAGCTTAAGCTCCTTTAAAGGCTAAGTGTGCACCAGGGAGGGCAGGAGGGACCACATACGCCACAGTTCACGTGCAGGGAGGACACAAGAGGGTCTTTACGCGGGATTTTCGCAGGAGGTCTGCCAAGCCAGACATCCAAGTGAAGAGTCTTGCAGATTTTGATTTAAAGTCTAACTTAAGCCCTGCCTTGGCCACAAACCATAACAGTGAGGGCAAAGGAGGGGAGGGGAGAGGGATGGAGTCGAGGGGTGTTAGAAATAAGGGTAGTTGTTCCTGTTGAGGGACAGGTTCTGGGCATTCTGTTAAAAAGACAGCTATTTCTTGCTTTGACTCTGGTGGTTTAGAGAAGGACCTCAGGGAATATTTTTGTTGTGTTTTTTTTTTCTTTTCTTTTTCTTTTTCCTTTTTGATTAAGGCACTTGGGGTCTAGAAAAGAAGATTGAAGCAGGATCCGTTTAATGTATTTAGTTTGCCTCCCAGACATGAAGCTTCAGAATGGTGAGTGTCAATTATATTCCTAGTGTTTGGGGTAGCTGGCTGGGAGAAGGGTTCTTGAGCAGGAGTTCTGAGCAGGGATCTGTTAGCAAACCCAGGCTGTTTTACAGCTGTTGGCCAGTGATAGGAGCTGGTGGGTCGGTGCAGAAAAAGCATAGATGACACATTTGGTTGGACTGGAAGGCTCTGTGCGACTTGCCCTTTAAGGGAGGCTGCTTCTGCTGCTGCTGGTTGGACAATTAATTATGGGAGCTGGTTTGGAAACCAGGGGCCATGTGCTGCAATTCAAAAGAAACATGTGAAGTTACTTCATTTTTACTTTCATCCTGGGACATGTGTATTTTCCTCTTTTAAGTTGCTACCTAGTTGTTTGGGTTTGTTTGTTTGTTTGTTTGTTTTCTCCTTCGTTTAAAAAGTCTCATGTTTTGTAAAATAGTATTTGGAAATTTTGTCTGCGGTATGAGCTCCTGTATATATCACGAAGAATTCCAGAAGTTGCCTTGAACCACCTGATTGGTGGTTTTTTGTTTGTTTGTTTGTTTGTTTTGTTTGGGCCTCATTTTCTCCTCTCCCACCTGCTTTGTTTACCTGCTGCTTTAAATGGTTCCATCAGAACTTTTATTCAATAGTCATAAGTGTCTACAAACTCCTCTCTGCTTATGCACATGCTTTCCCAGCTCAGGGCTGTTTTGAGTTCCCTGTCAGTCTCTGTCCTCGTGGGTAAGGACACAGATTGAGTTTCATTGAGATTGTTGTAGTCTGAGGGGTCGGTCTCAGCCGTTTTCTGGCAAGCCTCCCATTCTTTGGGCAATAGCATGCCCATCTGTGAAATGGGCTACAGATGTGGTTGACAGTGTAACACTGCTGCCTTTGGAAGCTTTTGGGTCATGGCTATGAAAGTTTGAAAGAACAAAAAATTTGTAATAGACAATTACCTAATGGTTGTTGGCAGGCTTTTCTCTGTAGGCCTGAGTTCAGAAATGTTTGAAACATACCAAAACCATGCTGCCTGTTGGTTATCATTTATAAGAGCATCAGAAGGAAGTACATTTTAACTGCAGAGAGAAACGCAACAGTTCTAATAAACAGAACTCCATTTTTATAACCAAAGTGACCCGAAGGAATGTGAGGAATTGATAGAAGGCTGTGGTGCTCGGGTGCAAAGTCACGGCTTCATGTTTAATTTAACAAAACATTAAACATTTCATGTTTAATTTAATGAAACATTAGAGCCCTAGGATTTGTCACCTTCATGACAGAGCGTCAGAACTGTGGGATAGTCTCGGGATATATGTTTTTTCTGCAGAACTCATGGATGACACCAGATGTGATTCACATCCAACGACTGTTCTGATGAGAAAAAAGCAGATAAAACAGCACCAACAACACATTAGGCATGCACTCCTAGGGTAAAATTTTAGGGGGTGCTATTATCAGGCATTTAGGCAAATCTACTCATATTTAGCATCAGTACAAAGGCAATCACAGCTCTACCTTTTGTGCTTCTGAGAAGATAAGCACATGGATCTACAGGACAAGAAAAGCTGGAAGGTGGGGATCATTTGTCAGGTGGTAAACTGTTAGTAAACCCACGTGGATTTTTAATGAGCTGTTGAAGAAGGTGGGGTGAGATGTTGGGGGGTGGGAATGGAATGGATGTATCAGTGAGATAAAGAAGGTCACGGGGGAGAGAGGAGGCCCTGTGCCCTGCGTGGCTGCCAGGTTTGTTTTTTCCTTCATCTGGAAAATGTGACTGGAGGTTGAGAGTGCTGTTTTGCCATTGGCTTGTGATGGAAATTTTCCTTTTTTCGTATTTCAAAGTGCTGAATCGTGGGTCTGCCCTACCTCCTTGTCTGAATTGCAGATCGGCGGGCTCTATTTTCGTCTGATGCTTAAAATGTTTAGCTTCTTTCAATGGAAAACACTCTATGTTTGAGCAATAAAGGCAATTGCCAACTCATAAAACATGCATGTATATATGTACCTGTATGTATTTATACACACACAATAAAGAGGCATACAACCACACACACACTCAATATACAGGTATACAACCACACACACACAATATATATATATATACAAGCATATAACCACACACACACACTCTCAATATATAGACATACAACCACACACACACACACACACACACACACTCAGTATACAGGTATACAACCACACACACAATATATATATATATATATACAAGCATATAACCACACGCACACACTCTCAATATATAGACATACAACCACACACACACACACACACACTCAATATACAGGTATACAGCTATACACACACATTCAATATACAGATATACAACCACACACACACACACACTCAATATACAGGTATACAACCACACACACACATACACTCAATATACAGGTATACAACCGCATACACACACACATTCGGCCTCCGTTTATTTGCTTTGTCTCCTACAACACTTCCACAATGTTATATAAAACATAATGTAGAATTGCACAAGTGCAGTGTTTTGTGAGGACAGGAGTGCTGATAGCTCTCCGTGTTATTACACATGCCGCCTGCATGTGTGGCTCCTTATGCGCCTTGAAGTGGCTGAGACCAGCTGCTTCAGACAGAGATGTCATGTCAATGCAGCTCAGAGGAGCATATGGCATGAGCAAATCGTTATGACAGGGACTGACGTGAAAAGCAAGTCATTCTTTTAACCTTTTAAAAAAGTGTTTTAACCCCATCCTAAGTAGCAACAGATACTTTATTTAGTGGAGTATTTTCTTAGAATAGTTTATTGATTTTTAGAGAAAGAGGGAGGGAGAGAAACACTGATGTGAGAGCACAACATCGATTGGCTGCCTCCTGCACACCACCTATTGGGATCAAGCCCACCATCAGGGCATGTGCCCTTGACTGGGGAATCAAACCAGCAGCCTCCTGATTCATGTAAAGATGCCTAACCAACTGAGCCACACCATCCAGGGCTAGTTGCATAATTTTTTAAACTCTTCTACAGGTTGCATTCTGGAATAGGGTGCAAAAGAGTGCTCTGGACTGCTAGGGAGTCCTGTTCCCTTGGGGCAGAGCAGGGGAATGGGGAACCCCAGTCCCATCATGGCAGGAAGGGTGAGTGGGTGGTATCCTAATTACTCCTCCAGACCTGTTCTCTCAGCCTCCGGGTCTGAGGTCTGAGACCAGCAGGGTAGGATCTGGCTTACTTTGAATAGGTGGGGATGGCACCCATAGGCTTCTCCCCCTCAACTGAGGAGGTCACCCCAGCATGCTGTCCCTAGATACAAAGATAGTCCCAGTTGCCCTGTCACACGGCCTGCAGCCTTCGTGGCCCCTCTGTGACCACTGCCCTGACCTGTGGGTGGCCCAGAGGTAGCAGAGGTTGATGGTAGCTCTCAGCACCATCACAGGCACTGGAAGGGAAAGCAAATGAGCCTTAGTCCCCACCACCTTCAGGAGCTCCTTCCCGATGGGGAAGGGCTGCTAGTAGACATGTATAAAGCATGGCCTTCACTGCTGCTGCTTGCGACTGAAGAAGGAAGCCTGCATGGCTGCAGGCACAGGTGGGTGCAGAGGGGTGGTCAGCCAGTCCTCAGGAGGTCAGAATAGGCTTCATCCAGGCCATCATTCAAGAGAAGTAGCCAAGAGGTTCTGCTGGAAGGGAACGCAAATGAGCCTTAGTCCCTTGGGGCAGGGCCTTCCAGGCCCAGAAAACAGCAAACCCTTGGCAGATCAGGGATGTTCAGGTGCTGAGTCCAATAAGGCCAGGACACAGGCCATGAGGAAAGGCAAAGAATGGACTGGAAAGAGGAGCAAGTCCCTCCACCCCCCAGCTGAATGGCTTTTCACACTGCCTGGTCCATACCACCAGGCAGCTCACAATGGATGTAAGGAGGATGCTGGCCATAGCAAAGCCACCACGCAGGGCATGGGAGCCCTTCTGAGCCTTACAAGATCCATGTCTAAGTCACCTTTTTTTAAAAAAAAATGCCTGCTGCAGCTGTGTGGCCCAAACAATTAAATGGGGATTGAAGGTCCCAGGTGGAGCCTAGGGCTGCGACTTCACATCCTTTGCAGATGGGCAACAGGGTACCTGCTGGCTGACTTGCTTCAAGTTCAAGAAAATTTGAGAGAGGAGCTTGTGTGTATACATAAGCAGGGTGTTTGGAGACAAATTTTCTCTAAAATCCTGCAATTTTCGAGTGTTCCCACTTGAAAAATCTGGTTGGGCAGGGCTGTTATATCTTGGACTTACATTTGTGCATGTTGGAGATTGTGTGTGTATGTGTGTGTATGTAAAGGTTTGTGCATTGGGATCCTTCCCACAGGCAAAGCCTCTAGAAGTGGAGGGTGGGTGGATGGTGCCCTGGCTACTCCTCCAGACTAGGAAATGTGGGTTCAAATGCCCATTCTGAAGATAAAGACACAGACTAGCGCCTGTTGAGGTTAATGAGTGTCTTGTTGCTTAGCCCCTGTAGTACATGACTTGGGGGGAGGGGAGAGGAGGGATACTTTGTTTTTACAGGTTTCATTTTCTCACCAGTAATTTGCCTTTTTGTGCTACAGCAATGTTAGAGATGCTTCCACGTCTGTGGCACAGCCCCAGGGTGATCCCTGAGTGTGTGTCATCTTGGGGTGCAGGAGGGGAGGCAGGGCACTCTGTGGGCAGTGCCTCAGGAGAGATGGGTGGGAAGGCTCTGCCCCCCGAGCTGTTGGGGATCCCATTGGAGCTGTGTGCCAGGATGGCAAGCGGAAGCTGGATGGGGCCCTGGCTGGCCTGCTGCTAGGGTGTTCGAGTGCTGGGCGTCTCACATCTGTGGGAGTGGGCAAGCTTCTGTGCCCTAATTCATCTGTCTGAAGAGCTAATACCTGTCCACCCTGGGGAATACTGTTAAGGATGAAGTCTATATATATAGTGGCCAAGATACGAGCTCAGACCCTGGTTCCACCACCCAGCAAGGACATCTGTCATCCACAGGCCTCCTGGCTCAGGCTCCCATTGACTTCCCAGTGCAGCTCCCAAAGCCTTGAGGGCCAATGGTCTAACCATTGAACCCTGTGCCTGTTCTTTCTCTCCACTCACCCACTTGAGTTACTCGGCCCTTTTCCTGGGTGTGTGCAAACAAAAACATCACAAACCAGCAAACACAAAGACAAACCCATCCATCCAAGACCTTCTGTGTGGAGCAGACTGTGCTGAAAGTTTGCGGAAAGGAAGCTTTCTATGCCAGCATTAAAGAGTTTCAGGTGGAACATTTGACACCACCTTCTTCAACAGTCCCTGTAACTCAAGGGAGCAAAGTCATTCAACATCTGTCCACCAGCTCTGCCTCCCTGGTAGTTTGCTCCCTATTCATTTTCTCTCTCTCTCTCTCTCTCTCTCTCTCTCTCTCTCTCTCTCTCTCTCTCCCTCCCTCCCTCCCTCCCTCCCTCCCTCCCTCCCTGTCTCCCTCCCTGTCTCCCTCCCTCCCTGTCTCCCTCTCCTCCATCTCTCTCCCCCTCTCACTTCTCCCCTCCCCACCCCTACTAGAAATTCAAGTGTTTCTCCCATTGCATTTATGCAGAACAGCTCAGCACTGCCTGCCCCTGACCCCAACCCTCATCAGTACACTGTTGGACAGCAGCCAGTCTATTTGGGGCTTAGCCTTTCTCTCCTTCCCAACAGACTCCACAAGAAAAGGACAATGGTTTAGAGATTCATTCCCTCCTCTGATGTGAATAATACCATTTCCCATCACCAATCCAAAGCCCCAAGAGAGAAAAAGTTGTTTTGTTTTAAAAGGTTTTCTGACACCTACTACTATATTATGTATTTCATAGTGCTTCTCAGTGTCCTTCCCACGTGAATGATTGATTGTTTGACTGATCGTAGAGGCAGCATTGCAAAGGGGAAGAGCACAGACGCTGGTGTCTACTGCTCACTACTGTGTGACTCAGAGTACATTACAGTCGCCCCTTTTCATCCATGGGGGATACGTTCCAAGACCCGCAGTGGAGGCCTGAAACCAGGCATAGTACTGAACCCTACACATACTATGCTTCTTACTATGCTAAAGTTTAATTTATAAATCAGGCACAATAGGAGGTTAACAATAACTAATGATCAAACAGAACAGTTATATCAGTACCTTGTAATAAGGGTTATGGGGAATGTGGTCTCTCTCTCTCTTTCAATATCTTGGTGGTTTGTACTCACTCTTCTTGCCATGATGTGAGATGATGAGATGAAGTGGCATGAAGGACGTCCACATTGTGACGTAGCGTTAAGTTATAGAAGGATGACTTCCAAGCTCCATTGACCTGACAACCCACATGGCTACCAAGGGACTAATGAGCAGGGAGCATACAGAGTGTGGTATGATTGACAACGGGATGATTCACGTCCTGGGCAGGATGGCACGAGATTTCATATTCAGAATTAAAAATGCATGAATTGTTTATTTCTGGAATTTTCTACTCAGTATTTTGGACTGCGGTTGACTGTGGGTAACTGAAACTGTGGCAAGCAAACCTGCAGATAAGTGAGGGCTCTGGTACCTGAGTTCTCGGAGCTCCAGGTGAGTGAGGGATCATCATGGCACCTCCCCAGGAGGCTCCTGATATGATTCAGTGAGATAATGCATCCAAAGGCACTGACCACAGAATCTGCTCCATGCAATTAATTCTTTGTCTATACTCAAGTTCATCATTTCATTTTTTAAAATATGTTTTTATTGATTTCAGAGAGTAAGGGAGAGGGAGAGAGAGAAAGAAACATCAATGACAAGAAAGAATCATTGATTGGCTACCTTCTGCACACCTCCTACTGGGGATTGATCTCATAACCTGGGCATGTCCCCTGTCCAGGAATGGACCTGTGACCTCCTAGTTCATAGGTCGACACTCAGCCACTTAGCCACACTGGCTGGGCATCAATTTCATCATTTTATTTCGATCTAAATCTCACAAGTGCATTTTTCCTTTTATTTCCATTTTTCCTTATTTTAGCATAAATTGGTAGGGTGCTGGGACCCTGGCACAGACCAGGTCACCCCTCACACCACTGCATGGAAATTGGCAGAGTTGCCAACCCTCCTCCACCGTCAAGACTGAAGGGGGCAGCCTAGCCATCTTCCCGCAAGCAGGCTTTGGGGTTAGTGTGCATGTTTCTCTCCAGTGACCTCCCTCCTGCTGCTATTTTGAGCAGACAGCTGACCACCCAGGAGTGGTTCTGAACACCTGGCTTGAGCATAATGTTTCCCCCAAGCAGAGCATTGCTAGAAACACACACACTCAGAGTCATCTCATCCATCTTCTGTGGCGGAGAGCCCAATTGTCCTCTCTTGGTTTGAGTCCTCTGAAGGCAGGGCTGCTGGGGGGACAAGGAACAATTATTACAACTACATTTCAATCAACTGTTCCAGTAACAATATTGAACTTAAAAGTTACTAGCTACTAGTTAGATCCTGGCTTGATGCATAAGGGGCACATCCGTCACTCTGTGGTGATTAACATCTATTCAGAACAGAGAATGTATTATGGGTACTAAATTATCATAGAAATTAATGCAGTCTTTTTAATGGGCTTAAAATATGTTAATAAATACAGTATTCCAGCACCTGAAGTCTAAGGAACCAAAGTCATTAAAGATGGATATAATTATATTTATTATTGCTGAAATCTAGGTGGGGGGGGGAATAATTTAATGAGAATGAATGAATGAAACAGTGGTTCTTTATTTAAAACTTCTTACCTAAAGAAACTGTTCCCTTTGAGGAGTTACTTCTTAGAATCATTGAATGAGAGAACTATATAAGAAGTAAATCAGAGACTAATTTTCTAATCTCTGGGCAATGAATTTCAGAGGTCCTCTGGGGACGTCATAAAACTCTCCACCCTCTTCCCATTGAACTTAGCATGGTATTCAGCTACCCCCACTCTACCTGCCACCTGCCGAGCTTCAGTTACCTCCACCTTTCCACGCATGCTCCACCCAAGAGCCACTCCCTCCTTCCAGTTTCTCAGAAATACCCAGCTCTTTCCCACCTCAGGGCTTTGCACATGCTTTTACCCCTGCATAACACTTACTTTGCCACACTGCATTAGTGCATTGCCAGGATTTGTCTTAACCAAATCTGAATTATCAGCTAATTTAATCCTAGGTTCTTTCTCATCCCCATTTTGCAGTGAGAGAAGTGAGTCAGAGAGAGTTTAAGTGCATTTCCTGAGGTCTTGCTGGTTCAAGGTCTTCTGTTCACCCAAACTCTGATGCCCCTTTGGAGGGTCAGCTACTACTAGCCCTCAGAGCTCAGCTCAGATGCTGTCCCTGACATCTACATTCACCCCCCATCACCACCATCACCCCCCATCACCACCATCTCTCTGTTCAGATGCAGCTTACCCTTTGTAACACACACTAGCACAATTTGAAACATCTATATGTACGAGTATTTTTAGTTGACATTTCCCTTCCCCAGCATTATCGAGGCCACAAAGGCAGCAAGTATTTTATTTGACGTGGTATCCCGAGCCCTATTAAAGTAACTGACATTTAATAAATACCGAATAAATATTTGTTTAATGGATCCTTGAACTCGTGTTCACCCTTTGCTGTCTGTAGCCAGAATAAAATGATCTTTTTCATCTATCTGCCTTTTTAGTAGATGAAATATATGTATGTACTGGTATATATATGACATCTTTTTTTAAATTTTCGTAAGGAGAGGGTAACTCTCTTTGGGTGATGAAATATTTTCTTTGTCAATGGATGTGGAAATGACAGCCTGCAAACAGCCATCAGCCCCTCACCCAGGCTGGCCAGGCATGCCAGCAGGTGGACATCCTCCTATGGGTCCCAGACTCCAAGAGGGCACTGGCCGGGCTGAGGAACCACCCCGAGTGCACAAATTTTTGTGCACCAGGCCCCTAGTTTAGAGTATAAATCCTATTTGACAGGTAAGAACCCTGAGAACCAGGGAAAGGAGAAGCCACTTGCTGGCAGGGAGCTGGTTAGGAAGTCGGAGTTCAAGAGCAAACCTGTGCTCTTAGCTAGTGGCTGTTGCTGCCCATCCCCAAGGCTGGTAGAATCAAGAGGAACCCATCGGAAACAGCAGTTTTTCTGACAATGTCACTGAAGAAAGTTGTGCTTGGGTGTGGTAGATGGAAGCACTCTTGTTTTCTTAAACCTCGGGGACGTTTGAGGCGAAAATTAAGTGTCTGCCTGTCCTCCTGGTGGCTTGCATTTGGAATGATGTTTCCTGTTATGAGGTGGAGGAAGGAAAATAAACAAACACACATGGTGTAGAATTAAGGACAGAGATCTCAGAGATGCACATCATGCCTGGAGTGAGGCGCCAGCCTTAGAAGAGCTGCTGCATCTTCCTGGTGGCTGCCAGCTTGCAGAACACACAGTCTGGCTATGCGAAGCCCCAATAACTTGATTCTTTACAGCACAGAAGCCATGGACTGCACTGAGCATCTGATTAAAGTTGTGGGCTCTGTGCCCAGAGAAAAGGACTCTGGGCAAACGTGAAACATTGTTCAGATTATTCAGGGAACTTATGGACACACCTTTGTCCATTATATGAATCTCCAGGGGCCCATGGATTCCAGTTTAAGAAACTCTGGTAGCTCACAGACCATAGTAATAGTAATTATAATAGCTAATATTTATTAAGCTCCCATTATGTGTTAGACATCGGACACACACACACACACACACACATTCACAGGGAACCCTGAACAACATAGGTTTGAACAGTGTAGATCCATTTATATATGGATTTCTCTCCCTTACGATTTTCTTGGTGACATTTTCTTTAGCTTACTTTATTGTAAGCCTACAGTATATAATATAAATACAAAATATGTGTTAACCCACTTTCATAATATTGGTGAGGCTTCTGGTCAATAGCAGGCTAATAATAGTTAAGTGCTCGGGGAGTTAAGTTATATGTCAATTTTCAACTGCATAAGGTCTTCGCACCACTAACCCCCACACTGTTCAAGGTACTACTGTGTATGTGTGTGTATTTTAACTTAACACTCAAGCTTTAAAATTGTTCCCATTGTACAGATGAGGAAACTGAGGTTCAGAAAAGCTAAAGAAGCCAGAAAGTATTGGAGCCTGGACCAAAACCCAAGTGATCTGATGCCACAGCCACAGAAAGGCAGACCTAGGCCACTTGCATAAAGGAGACCTTCCCCAGCTTGTGTAACACCGTGGTCAATCTTAGGGTAGAAAGTAAAGTTGGAAAGGGACACCGAGTGTCGGAGAGGACTGCAAAGGGCCAGGGACGCCATATCCCAGGTCCTTCAGATCCTCATGGAGCAAGGATGAGAATGGCTTCAGGTTATGTCCTCTTCCCAAGAACTACTCCCGACTTCCTCCATCCTGGGAGACAGGAGTGCCAAGGGGCAGGGACTGGAACTGTCTGCTCTTGTGGTTTTATTATAGCTGGATCCAGATTACTTTCCATTTGGGAACATCTATTGTCAAAGGGGCAGATGGGTCCTCTTGGCATATGCAGAGCCAACTGGTTTGTCAGCATACTTTATAGAAGGCTGTAGTGTGAGGCATGTCCAATTACTTCTTGCTTTCCCTGAGAAACTGAACAGGAAACCCATCAGAGGCTGCTTGTGCATGTTTCTCTCACCATGTTTGCTTCTTTCTTTTAGTAAAGGAAGCAAAAGTCATCTTTACTTCTTCGGCATGGGTTATGTTTATCAGCTTAGAACTAATAACATAAATAGATGAGTATACTACTCCATGTTTCTTTATCATTCATAGGGCCATTTTATCTTGTAATTAATTTCCTCAGTATCTGTTTGGTGTCAGCTCCTGGCTGGGTGCTGAAATGAAGAGGTGAGTCACATGCAGCCCGTGGCCACCAGAGGCTGGCCCTCTAGATAGGGCGGGGCCGGGCATAGCAGGTGTGGTGCGCCTGGCGCAGTGAGGAGACAAAGGTGTGAGTGGTCAGCTCATGCTCAGAAGTTTGGGACTGGTTTAGGGATGGATGTAGAAAAGCAGCTTAGAAGACGATAGTCCCTAAAACAAGTCATCAGAATCTCCCAGAGGGCTCGTGGAGACAGACTCATAGGCCGCACACCATCTCTGATTCGGTGTGTTCCGAGTGGGTCCCCAAATCTGCATGTCACACAAGTTATTGGACACTGGCACTGCTGCCCATCCAGGAAACACACATTGAGAACCAGAGGCAAGACAATACAGAAAACACTTCCCCCCTCATTTAAAACACCCCATTTTAACCTCTCTGTCCTGCTCCATATTGTGAGTTTCCTTAAGAAAGCATGTGCTCTGTTCTCCTCTGAAAGGTACCTCTGTAGTGTTCTGTGACCCTGGCCTTCACCTCTTGTAGGGAAGAAGAGCAGAATGCTAAGAAAAGTGAATTATAAGCTGTGTAAATTCTTACAGCTGCGAGCTGGGGGTGTGAGTTTGCCCTGAAGCCAATGCTGTGGTCAGCATTGTTTCTCACACACAAAAAAATCTGGGCCTGTGGGTAGACAATGGAATGAACGAACAAGGTAATCAAATTTCAGACGCACCCTGGCATCTCCTCAGACCATCTCAGATCCTATGGGGCGAGCATTACATTCCTCGGGGAGTGAAAGAAGGCCGGGAGAGAAGGGGGCACCTGAGAAAGTCGAGAACCATGATGGTGCTGCCCCCTTTCCCAACAGAGTCAGGTTTTTACCAAAGGCGACGGAAAATGGGAACTCACGCCAGGAAACAATACCAAGTCCTTGCGTTCATGATTCTTTCTCTGTTCCTTTATTCATTTGGTCCACGTTGCCCAGGAAATAAGAACCTTGTGGACAGAAAGACCATCATTTGTCAATCCTACGGCAGCTATTTTCCCAACAGCTCTTCCAGCTCTAAATGCTTTTAAGCATCCATCAGTATCATATAAGAGCCTTAATGGGAGGCGCAAACAGCAACAGCAGCCACCAGGACAACTATCTGCTGCATAAGAATGAAGCGAGGGGCACACTCCTTTCTGAACTATCGTGAAAGTGATGGCACTGTCCATACATGGGTTTCCGTGGGCAGCTGCGGCGTTATTGTTTACACTTATACCTTAAGTCGTCCCTAATTTTTATGTGTGTAGGAATGACGCTAATTGAGTGAGAGAATGGAGCAAGAACTGATATGTACCTTCACACACGCGCACACGCACATGCACACACACGCATCTCATCTTGGAGATGAGAGCAGTCAATAAAGAGCTTGGTTCCTAATTCATTCGGGGCCAAGAATAAATGGCTTTCTAAACTGAAACGACCAAATCCAATAACTAACTGTTTGTCAGGGCAGTAATAATGGTATTTGTATCTCTTTTAATTGGCTTTAACCTTTCCCTTCATGTGTGCAGCATTAAAAAATTAAAGAGGAGAGTATTTGGAGGCATAGATTTACGGCACAGCGTGGATTGCATGCTTTTAATGAGGTCAGGACAATAAACCATCGGAGCAGAACCTGCTGCCCAGTGATGAATAGCTCACTTTTACAATAGAGAGACGGCAGCAAGTGTGCAGGCACACACACGCGGGCAGGCACGTCCTTGGAGACCAAGTGGTTCCCCGAGGTGCCATGGAGCTAGCACAGGGTGTCTCCAGTTACCAGGGGTTTCAAGAAAATTTCGAAATACAGAGCTGCAATGCGCCACGTGAAAAAGGGGAAAGTTGCAGAACAGAATGCTCAATGTTTATGTAAGATATTGATTCGTGTGTCTCTGTTTATGTATGAGTGAATGTACAATGATGGGTGTGTGGAAGGAAGGAGGGAGGAAGGATAGAAGGAAAGAAGAAATACAGGTAATTTGGAAGGAGCACACGCAGTGTGCTATAGCCTGCTTGTACTGTCTTCTAAGCTGGTTGTGCAATACTCTTCCCAATCCCAGCATATTCTTAGCATAAAATTGTAGATGGCGAGGCTGTTTACTCCACAAAAAAAAAAAAAAGAAAGAAAATGCTGCAAATCTGAGAGAGCTATTATCCACACTCCACTGGACACACAGCAAATCATTCACAGTGGTCACATCTGGGAAGTGGGTTTACCAGAAGAGGGAGGGGTAGGTGCCACACCAGCATTGGTGATGAGAAACAAGGCATTCTCTCTCTTTAGTTTACGTATTTCTTTATTACTTGAAGTGTTCGCAAGCATTTATTACCTTTATAATATCATTATTAGTATTCTTAATGGTAATAATTGTTCATTTTAAACATTATTTTTCAAATAAATCCACAAGTGTTGCTGAAACTTCTTTAAAACATAAAAAATAGAATTAATCACGTTTACTTTCTAAGTGAGGTGCAAAGTATTTATACACCGAAAGGAAAAGCAATTTGGATAACCAATAGCATCAAATAATCAGGGGACGGGAGACCAGCCAGAAGAATTGTCCTTTGATCGTGAGACCTTCCTCAAATCTTCCAAATCAAAAGGAAAGCAAACACCCACGAGGGGTTAATGTAGGTCAGTCTGAGCGTGGAGGGCTTGCAGTCAGGTCTCATTCCACAGCACATTCTAGTAAAGACAGACACGTGGTACCTCCAAAGTGCATCTCCTCGTGTTGTCATTGACCCAAACCTTATCACAGTCTTGACCTAATCAGCAGCCCTGAGTTGGCAGTGCAAAGCATTGCTAATGAAGAGAAAAGCACTCCCCACTGAATAGCAGAGTGTAGTCCTACAGAAAGTGTACCATCCCATCCACGTGGCCCAGCCTCTCTCTCACCAACAGAAGAAATGCTGATACTTCCTTTTTGTCACTTGGAGATCTCTAGCCCAGCACTCACCTACCTTTCGGACCTCACAGACCACCAGTGGTCCACGGATCACCGGTTGGCGATGGCTAGTCAGTCCATACGGGGCATTACTTTCCCCTCCCTTCCCCATCCTTGTCATGTTATCTTCATTGTTCTATCTCCATGACAACCAGGTGATACCCTACTCCTGATCTAATCACTGTTATTTTCTAGGATGCTCCCAAATAAAAGTCCCATTGCAGAAGCCCTCACCTGATTGTTCATGAAAAGAGATGCTTGATATTACAAACCTATTCATTCACCCACAAATACTCCTACATGCCAGACACTGGGTTAAAAGTAAGGCAACACAGCCCTGACCGGTTTGACTCAGTGGATAGTGCATCAGCCTGTGGATTGAGGGGTCCCGGGTTCAGTGCCGGTCAAGGGCATGTACCTTGGTTGCGGGCACATCCCCAGTGAGAGGTGTGGAGGAGGCAGTTGATCGATGTTTCTCTCTCATCAATGTTTCTAGCTCTCTATTCCTCTCCCTTCTTCAATGTAAATATATATATATTTTTTAAAAAATAAAGTGACAAACACATCAGACAAGGACCTTGTTTTCATGGAGTTGAAATTCCAATAGGCAGAGACAGACAGAAATAGGTCGACCAATAAAAACATGAGAGAGTACCATTTTAAAAACCTGAAATGATGGTGGAGGAGGGGGAGATGGAGAGTAACAAGTGCTTTAGATCCTGTACTTAGGACGAGCTGGAAATGCAGACATTCCTGAGAAGTACACTTTGAACTTAGATGTGAGTGACAGGAAGTCTGTGTATAGGTCTAATTTCAAAATGTGTGTCCTAAATGCTCTTTTTAAATGAAAATTATGAGGCTCCCACTCAAGGTGCACCCACTTCTAAGACACGGGTTTGGTGAAGGCCAGAGCGTCAGTGCATTCTCCCCTTCCTGGTCGCTGTTTCACAGAAGCCCCAGGCAGTTTTCATTGCGTCAAGTACTTTTGGGAAATGTTCAAAATTGGGATCATTTGTGTGCGCATAGTTGATTTCATGTTCTTAAACAGCCCTGAGAATGCTTACTGGTCTGTATAGTGGATAGCCTCATTTCCACAAAAGAAGGAAAGGGAAAAAAAGGCAATCATAAGCTGAGATGTCATCAAATGTGACATCTCGCAGTTGTGAGTATTTGTACAATTTTATCAAAGGGACCGTGTATTGCGGGGAGAATATATGTAGACTTTGGATCAAAAAACATCTGTGTTCCCTTAGCATAAACTTGGGAATATAAAGATGCCCACCTCCCTGGGTGATGGTGAAAACTAAAGAAGGGCATATATGGTCTGCTACATGCCTGGCTCAGAGTAGCCTTGAGCTTCCTTTCAGAGAACATTCTGAAAATACTGCTGAACTGTGACCGACCAGAGTGAGACTCTTATTGCATAGGGTCAGGGGGAACTCTTTCCTGTTCATGCCTCAGTCTTTCTGGTGGACACAGCGATGCAATTTGGGACTTAAAGTTGTAGGGAAGTTTTCCTGATGGGCAAGACAATTGAGAATGCGCTGTCATTCTTTAACAGGATCTATCACAGAAGACAAAAGGCTTTATCCCCTGGGGACTCAGCAACAGGAAAATTCATGCTTTCATCTTTTACTTATTTAAGAGTTACTCTCTGTCCTTCCCCTACCCACTTCTTCTTCTTTCTTGCTTCTTTTAGTCCCTTTTTCCTGAAGCACCAGAAATCAAGCTTGGAACTAACTGGTCAGAGTCCTTGAAACATACCCTAGGTGCAGTGCAATTGATACCACAAACTGGATTGCCTGAGAGTAGAATTGTAACAACATGCCTAAATGCTGCCTATATTCCTAAGAGTAGTGGAGATTGCATCCTATATAATAAAAGGCTAATATGCAAATCAACCGAATGGCAGAATGACCACTCACTATGATGTGCACTGACCACCAGGGGTATAATTAGCTCAATGACATTCAAAAATGGCAAGATGCTCAATGCAGGAGCTGCCCCCTGGTGGTCAGTGCACTTCCATAGGGGATGCACTGCTCAGCCAGAAGCCCTGAGCCAGGCTGGCGAGCTCAGGGGTGGTGGCAGGAGCCTCTCCCCCCTCTGTGGCAGCATTAAGGATGTCCCGGGAGCAGGCCTAAGCCATCAGTTGGACATCTCCTGAGGGTTCCCGGTCTGTGAGAAGGCACAGGTGGGGCTGAGGGACATCCCTACCCACTCCCAGTGCATGAATGTCATGCACCGGGCCTCTAGTATGAATACAAAAACAAATAAAAAACCTTGAGAGAAAAATAAACATGACGGAAGCAGGAAGATGTTTCTATGTTTTCAACTTTAATTGACTAAAAATGTCAATGCAACATATTCCTTGAACAGTCTCCCCAGCCCCTTCCCCTCGTTTTAAGGGGAGCAGGGAGATAGTTGGGAAGAAGAATAATCACTGAATGTATGAAACAATGCTTACCCCTGGGAAGTCCAAAAGAGAAGTTTAGAAAGGGCTTTATTTTAAGCAATTTCACATTGTTTGATTTTATTTTGAAATAGTGTGCACTCCACTTTTATATTAAGGGTACACCTTTTGAAAAACTGATGAGGGAGAGGGGAGAATTACTTTCCACACAAGATACTTAACATTGCTTTTAAGTAACTTTTATTAACAAGTGACAATTACTTTTTTATGATACATTTAAGATAGTGAATTATGAATGACTGAAAATCCCCTCCAGCCTAATTGAGAACCATTATGTCTGGTAATTGCCACTGATTTCTGCAAACAGTCATTTTTCTCTGGCCTATTAACATAATTTGAATTTTTAATTGCCCTTCATAATTGTCTATTGGAGTTAACAAACAGTCCTATTCACTGAAGGGTTTCAGACCAGGCCCTACCCCCAGAGAACTCACACTGGAAACTTCTAAGACCATCAAGTGGTCACTTGAGGACACAAATAGGACTTTCTGGGTTGTCAGATTGAGGTGGCAGTCACGGTGACAAATGTGGCACCCTTAAGGACCCACCCAGTCCTGGAAGGGTACAGGTTCAGACTTCTGCATCCTTGAGTTGCCTATTTTGTTTTGACGCTACCTCACCAAACATTTAATTAATTGATTAACTAATTAAAAAGAAGGCTGTCACACTTTTCACAATTTCAATCAGAATTTTTGTCACAATGCCTTATTTATTGCACTATGATGAGGGTGAATATTCTGGAAGAAAAGAGCATGTCTTACTGTGTCCACTTCCTGTAGGATTTGTGGTATAATTAGCTCAGTGACATCCGAAAGTGGCAAGATTCTGAGTAAAGAACCTATATTTTTAGTTAAATTTATGTTCATTTTTGAAAGTTAAGTTCAGTAAGGTACAAAGAAAAAAATATAAAGAAAATTAACTATAATCCTCCTAATAATAGAAAATAGTATTGTTTATGGAAGTGCACACAAGAGTGATAGCGTTTATATTTTCTCACATGATTTAATATTATTCTAAATATCATTTCTAAAGACTGCAAATGGTTCAAAGTATGGCTTCCTCTCTGGTTATTTAAGTATTCCGCATCTGTTGGACACTTGCTTTCTCAATGTCACTGTGATAGTCAGCTACCTTGCATATTTGTTATGCATCTGTGATAACTACCTCAAGAATACTAGAATGCCCTAAAAGTTGAGCAATTCAAGGATATGAACAAAAAAGTTGTGCTTCAATGTACGCTCTCTCATTAGTATATGAGAGTGCTGACTTTTTCATACTTTTCCCAGGATATGCTATTAACATTTATTAAAATATTGGTCCAGTTGCTCACTTTTTTAAAAATAGCATTCCATCATTCTTTAAAGTTCTTTGATCAATAGTGAAACAATTTTTTGCCATCTAATTATTAATGAGCACATGGATGTGTATTTGTAAGTTCCATGTTTACCACGACTCTGGCCGTTTTTCTTATTGACACAGTCAAGATTTTTCATTCTTCTTATTTGTTTTTGTTTTTTTAATTTCTGGAGATCAGGTTTCTGAGGTTTATTTATCTTCTGCCTCAAGGCCACCAGCTCACTGGTGCCAAAAAACCACAGACTGTAGAACGAAACACACAACTAGCTCCAGTGCTGTCTGAAGGAGGGTTTAGTCTTTTGCTGCCATCATCATGCCACGCTCTTACGCATTTGCAGTAGGTGGGAAGGGATCACTCATCTCCAAAGTAACACATGAAACCAAAAACCTAACTGCCACCAGGGGCCTCTATGGCTGCCTTCCACCACCCAGGGTTTCTTGACCCTTTGGTTCCCTTCAAAAGTCCCAGTGAAGCCCCTTGGGAACTTGCACCTGGTTTTGAATGAAGTACATGGGAAATGCTCGTAAGAAATATAGACTTGAGCTACTAGTCTGGAATATGGAATCGCAAGCAATTCTCTTAGTACAGATTGGTAGTGTCCGAATTAAAACAGTGCAATGGTCAGCAATTCCAATGTGAACATCTGATTATTGGACTCAAACCTGTTTCTGAAGCTGGAAACTCCAGGGTCCATTTAAGTACCTTTAAACAAAGCTTCCAGCTGCAACATTCCCCACAAGCAGCCGATATGCTCGTGTGGGAGAAAGTCCAAAGCTGAGACATTTGGCCCAGCTTGAAGATGATCAGTGCTTGTTTGTATGAATATGTTCAAAGTGGCTATGATTCTTCATAACTTTTTGGACAAGTTCAACAGGGACATCAAGGAAGGGCACTCAGCTAATTCCTGCATGGAAGCTCCCAGCACCCAGTGTCTGCCTGTGACTCTGAGGGTGGCATTTATTATAAACTAGGGGCCTGGTGCATAAAAATTTATGCACTCAGGGTGGACCCTCAGCCCGGCCTGTGCCCTCTTGCAGTCTGGGACCCCTCAGGGGATGTCCACCTGCTGGCATGCCTGGCTAGCCTGGGTGAGGGGCTGATGGCTGTTTGCAGGCTGGCCAAGCCCCCCAATGGAGACCCTCACCCCATGGGGGTGTGGCCAGCCTGGATGAGGGGCTGAGGGCTGTTTTCAGGCTGCCCACAGTTCCCATTTACCCAAGGTCCCAGTGAGGCTGGCTGGAATCAGGTTTCTGGGGTTTATTTATCTTCTATAATTGAAACTTTGTTACCTTGAGTAGAGGCCTAGGCAGGCAATGGATGCCTCCTGTTTGCTTCAGCTCTGTAGTTTTTATAATTGAAACATTATTGCTTGAGCAGAGGCCCGCCAGCCTAGTCAGACAGTTGCAATGAAAACCTCCTGCTTGTTCCAGCTCCATGGCTGCCAGCCACCATCTTTGCTGGGTTAATTTGCATACAGCCGCTCTGATTGGCTGGTGGGTGTGGCTTAGTTGGAGGGCGTGGCTTGTGTGTCTCAGAGTGGTGGTCAATTTGCATATTATTCTTTTATTAGACTAGGTAAGCAACAGTGAGATATCATTCCAGACACTTTCCATGCTTTCAAGTCTAAATGAACAATCTTATTCCCCTCACCTCCCCCAAGAAACTCCAGTGATGGTGCTTTTTCCTGTGATTCTCAATTCAGCCTCTTTGGGGCAACCTTTCTGGGGGTTTTTGTTTTCATTCGTTTGTTTAATATTTTAATTTAACTTATTAAGTTTATTTTCTGTTGTTGATGTTATTAGTTTTTGCAGAGGAGACACTAAAAAATCTTTCTTCATCTCTTCAATGGAGAGAATGAGCATTGTCTAGGTTTAAGGTAACTTTCTGAATCAGGCTTTTAGCCTCAATTTGGACACTTTCATTTCAATACTGCATGAGGACTTCCTGGAGGAAGTGTGGTTCTCTTTGAGGAAATTTATGGATACTTGATGGCTGAGAGCTCAAGATCTGGAATCAGGAAATGGTTTGAAATTCTGGGTTGGCCACTTTTTAGCATAAAGATAACTGTTGTCCATGTTGTGGGAGCAGGAAAATTGGGGTGTTGTTAGAATGAAATGAAATGAGGTAATACATACAGTACATACTCCATAAATGTTTCTGTGTCTTGCCGTTCTCTATAATATAATATTATTAATATTTTGATGAATATTAGTAAAACTTAACCAAAAATATTTTATTCAACCCTCAGGACATCTGGGGGTCGGGTACTTATTTATTTCCCTACTTCTCAGCCACATGCTCCAGTCCCAGCTGATTCCGACAGGCCCCATCCTGCTTTTGTACAGAAGTAGAAAGAAAAAAATATGGGATGACTTAAAAGATGCCAGACGAATCTTTGCCCTCAAGCCAACTGTTTATTCAGCTCATTCAACTAACAAATAATTTCACTGGTGATTTATTGTTTTCCTCGGTGAAAATTTCCTTCAAACATCCATAATTAAAAAGGGCGCAGAGCAGTAAATCGGTGAACCTGTCATATACCATTTGTTAGCATGGAAAACCGAGGCGTCGCAGCTTTTAGGAAAGAAAGATGGAGAGGTTAGATAGAACCTGAGATGTGGATTTTTAACCTTTTATTTATTTTTTAAATGTGTATTTATTAATTTATTTATTTCTTTGAGAGAGAGGAAGGGAAAGGGAGAGAATCATCAATGAGAGAGAACTATCATAGATCAGCTGCCTCTTGCACGCCCCCTACTGAGGATGGAACCTGCCATCAGGGAATGTGCCTACCAGGAATCTGAACCTGAGACATCTCAGTGCATGGGTCGAAGTTCAACCACTAAATCACATGGGCCAGGCATCCCAACCCAACTTTTATTTTAGAAATGAAAGACTGTGTGGGCACATGCACATGAGCAGTAGAAAGGAAAATATAGAAAAAAATTAATGTCCAATTAATGGCTTAATTTCCATTGATACTGAAAATATTCCCTGCACTAACAGTGAGTATAGGTAGGGTTTGCTTTAAAAAAAAAATGACAGAAAAAATTTTCACGGTTGGAGAAAAATTAAATTACTGACTCAGCTCACAAGATGTCCTGATTTAAGGCAAGTCCAACAGATGCCTTGCCCATAAAGAAGTGCTAAAAGGAACAATATGTAAGCATTTGAATCTCAGAGCCCGATGGCAGAGGAAGAAAGGTGTAACTTCCACAAAGAGTTGAGAGCAGGCAAAGCAGAGTTAGGACCCCAACTTTTACACCAAAGAAAACAGCTTTGGAATTCGAGTGTATAACGTGACCCAAGGATATAATAATGGTACTTTTTTAAAAGATTATGCGAAATGATGGGAGGAATTGAAGGATGTCTGCATTTTCTGCTAGAACTAAATGTTGCCCTTTGACAAGTTCTACCACATAAACATGAACTTGATGCAGAACTACATTTGTTCAGTTCATCCTGGGGTATGTTGTCTACCATCCTTCTTGTCCTCACTCCGTGTTAACTGAGAACCTGATAAATCAGGGGACAGTCTAGCAGCCTCACAAAGCTCTGAGCAGTGTCTGGACTCCCAGGAAAATCCCATTTGGAAGGAGACAGAAGAGTAACCACAGGTAGAATCATGAGGAAGAAAATCCCAGAATAAAAGAAATATCGATAAAATATATAATACACCATTAAGGACCCCTCAGTGTCAGAGTAAAGATCACAAATGAATTAATGTAAAAAAATTTTTTTGGTCTGTTGCACTGTGTCAGACTGGATTGAAAACCCTGTCTGCCCAGGGAACTGCCCCTCAGTAACCTCTGAATGCTGAGAGAGACCTTGCACCATTGCTTTTCTTCTCACAAAACACCCAGTTTGTTGGAGCAACCATGTGCCACCTGGCAAGACCCGTCATTCATTTGAAGAACAGCTGACGTTGATTTTATAATTATTATCCTCGTTTTTATAACTTTTCTATTTTGATACCACTTCAAGACTACAGAAACAGTGGAAAGAAAGAACGCTCCACTCTTTACCAGATTCACCAATGGTGCATATTTGCCCCATGTGTCATTTGCTTTCTATCTGTTCCCCCGAGCACACACACACATACTGTTTTTTCCTGCACCAGTTAAGACTAAGAGGCCCCCATACCAATCCTCCTTCCCCCTGAAAGAGGGTGTTTCCAGTGGGTATTTCCTAGAAGCAAAGCCATTCCTCTTGCATTCCCACAGTGCAGTTACAAGAGAGAAAAATTTAGCCTTGACCTTGTGTATTACCTAATCCTCAGTCCATCTTTAAATGTCAGTTGCCCCAATAATGCCCATTCTAGCTCTTTTCCCCCAGTCCAGCATTTGCTTCGTACATGGCGTTGGGTTGTCATGTCTTCTTAGCCTCCTCTAAACTGTTTCTTTGCCTTTCTCTATTTTTTTATTGACATTTTTAAAAACTTCTGTGGAAGCATTTTTATACATAACATGTGTGTGTGTGTGTACATATTGTAAGTGCACAGGCCAATGAATTTTGCACAGATGGAGTGCACCCCTGTACCAGTTCCAGAACCAGAAATGGAACATAAATGCGGACCTTAGGAGCCCTCCTCGACAGTTACCTTTGATTGTACATGTTGTGTAGCCAAAGAAATATGAATTTGTTTTCCCCAAATTCGCCTTTTCTGACCTAAAGGATCTCATGAGTGTGGCTCTCAGTCATGCTGCTCTGATGGCAACCAGGACATCTCAGGCCAAGAAGGGGAGGGTGTGGTTGCTTCCTGGGCTCTAAATGAAGCCAAGTGTTTGGCTTAGTGAACATGAGGCAGGGAGAGGATATTTACATCCTCAGATCAGAACCTCTCTGACTGTCTGTGGGTATAAGACTTTTACCTCCAATTCTTCTAGTTCTTCAGAGACCCTTTAAATATGGTCTTATGTGTGTGTGTGCATTTTGTACCACATGGAAATCACTGTGTGATGCTGAGCTTACCCAAACTGGTCTTGACCCAAATGACCCATTCCTACCAGTGGACAGAATCATCAGGCAATGTCACGTTGCTCTGAAAGGTCCTGTCCATTGGTTGAAAGGTTGTCTTATGGACCACACACTTTGAGCAGCACTGGATTAGGGCACTTAGCTCTGATCAGTCAGCTGGTTGAACTCAGCCAGCATGGCTCCATAGTTGAGCATTGACCTATGAACCAGGAGATCACATTTCAATTCCCCATCAGGGTATATGCCCAGGTTTTGGGCTTGATCCCCAATAGGAGTCATGCAGGAGGCAGCCAATCAATGATTCTCTCTCATCATTGATGCTTTATCTCTCTCCCTCTCCCTTCCTCTCTGAAATCAATAAAACTATATTTTTTTAAAAAAAGAGAATTCGCCCTAACTGGTTTGGCTCAGTGGATAGAGCGTCAGCCTGCAGACTCAAGGGTCCCAGGTTCGATTCCAGTCAAGGGCATGTACCTCAGTTGTGGGGCACATCCCCACGGGGGGGCGGGGGGGAGGCGGGACACAAGAGGCAGCTGATTGATGTTTCTCTCTCATCGATGTTCCTAACTCTCTGTCCCTCTCCCTTCCTCTCTGTAAAAAAAAAAAAAAAAAAAAATCAATAAAATATAATTTTTTAAAAAAAATAGAGAATTCAACTAGTTGACACCCTCATGGAACATTTCTAATGCAGCCTGGTTTAGGTCACCATTGCATGCCTCCTGCTCAGCATTAATCTCACGCTGTACTAATACTTTTATTTCTGAGTCAATGTCATTAGTATCTACTTCCCTGATGACTCTGGGCTCCATGACACGGAGACTCCTTCAGCTTCACCCACCATTGTGTCCTGGGTGGTGCCAGATGCATAATGGACACTCAATAGATAACTGTCGCACAGACCAGTGACAACACCAGTAGTGACCTCTGACAAATGACGAAACAAAATGAGACAGAGATTCACCCGAGTAAGCCCAGTGAGATTGCGTTCGGCGTAAAGGATGGGGATCACTCTTACTCTGAGAATTTGTGGATGTTTTACTTCTTTGTTTCTGGTTTAAAGGGGGGAAATCACACTTTTGAAAACACCAAAGTGGGTCTTAAGTATCCATACTAGGCGCTTAAATGCATTGACTTCTTATTAATCATTTGAGAGCATAGCGCTTCTGTGGCAGTTAAGCTGCGTGTTACTGTTTTCGGGAAATTCTATATTTGTCCAGCTGTGTTTCTTTCCAAGAGTCACATTTAGCCAGGCCCCATTTCAATGGGTATTTTTAACATCTGCAGGGTGGGGGTGCAGAGTTATAAGCAACCACAGCCAGAGTTATTCAGAAAAGTAGAGGTTATCGACGGTTTGCAGGAAAATGAAGATTTCCAAAACAAACCTGTGAGTAGATTGTTTTCAAGAATTCCGATAGGACCTGGCTACTTCGTTTCCCACACTTTTTTCTTCCAAGCGTATAATAATGATGACAATAATAATAATAAATGTTTACTAGTATGCTTGAGTCAATAACAACAGAAACTACCACCAAAATGTCCAGAAACTCTCTCATCTGCAGGACTTGATCGCTAGGGCCAGCACTTCAAACTGCTTACTCTGAGTTATCAAATTCTGGCAATCAGGGAAATATTGTTTGTGCCATGTGGTCCTGCCTCCAATTAGGGCTGAGTATTGGTAGGCAAGACAATCAGGAGTATTGTCTGTTGGCTGAGTGGATCTTTAACAGTGAAGATAAATACCTGAAACACACATTTTCTCCTCACTTCTTAACTTAGTGTTCTCAGTCTCTAGGTGGCTTTAGTTATGACTTATCACTCAAGGGTGGCATTTTCGGAGAAAATGATGGTGGTTGGGGGGAGGGAGGGAGATAGTATAAATGTAAATGTAAAAGATACAGCTCATTCCATCTTTGAAATTGTTGGTGTGAAAAGAGCTCAGCCGCGTTTTATTTAAACAAGGTCGGCTTTGACCTTGATTGACTTGCAGGAAATTGCCTGATACAAGAGGCACAGGGAAGTGGAGAGAAAAATGGCAATCAGCACCAAATGTTTCCCACATTGATTGACAAGCACCAGAGATGTGCGAGAGTAAGATAAATTGGCCAACAGGGTCCATTCTGACAGCTCCTGAGATGGGAAAATTGTTCTTGTTAATTTGCGGTGGGAACCTTGTCATTTATGGAATGTGCACGTGAGCAGCTCCTAATTGTGTAAACAAAGTTCAGATTCCTAGGCAGCCTCACTCTGTGATTGGGTTTGGTAATTTTGGGGTCTGAATCACCAAGATGCATTTGTAAACGGTTTTCAAATTGGGGAAGAAAAAGGGAAACAATACACCTGCGTTAAGCTGACTTTTTTTTTTTTTTTTTGACTGAAATATAAGAAATTACTGCCAGACATTTTTTCATGTAACAATAAGTTTCGGACAAATGCGTGTGCATAAGCTTTCTTCCCACCCATGTTCCATGATCCTCTTCTGGCATAATGGACTGTATGGGCTTTATCCCACCTCAGGGTTGGGTTTGCAGATTTCGGATATGTACATTTTATTTTAGACAGTTGGGAGTGGTCAAAAACCCCTCTGTGACTTTCCTTATCAACCCCCTTCAGCATTTCTACCTTTTGCTTTGTCTTCTATTTCTCTGGCATCCTATTCCTCCCCTTTCTCTCCTTCTCTGAATTAGTGAATAGCTATCAATTCCCAACCCTTTCCTTACATTTATTTCTGAACTATGTTTTGCCCCAAATGGTGGGCAGACTGCCGGAGATCCATCTGGAAGTCAAGTTTCACCATTTTTTCCCAAATAAGATAAAAATTCATATTTAAGGATTTAATTTCAATTGAACCAATGGTTGCAGACATTTTTTGCTTTTTTTTTTTTCTCTCCCTCAAGTAGAAAGTCTCCCCGGCATTACTTTCTCTTTCTCTGAATGTTTCAGACCATTAGTCTGAACTTGATTGGGCAGGAACGGCATTTATTTTCATTTAAAAGGGCTTTGTGAAAAATAACACTAACTTCAAAGATCTGCTCGTAATCACCCTCATTAACGTCACAGCTCAGAACAGTGCGTCGTGTTCCCACCATCTGGGAGAAAGACTGGTCTCACACTTATCTGTGGTTCCCGTGTCACTGTGGGCAGATCCTTCAATGTTTGCCCTTCTGGTTTTAGGCAGTCACATGGCCACTTGCAGCAGCCTGACATATGGAATCAGATGAGGATGTGGTAAGGCCTGAAGTGAACAGGAGGACGCTATCACCGCTGAGGGCATTCTAGTTTTATACACAGACAAGCAGGCAGACAGACAAGTAGACATAGTGTTCTGTAGTGTTCTATGCAAGGCATAGAGTTTATTGTTTCCAAACTAAATTTACCACCTTTAACCATTTCCAAAACACTCTTCCCAGATATCTCATTTTTTTTAAAGTTCCTTTATTGTTAAAAGTGTTACAGATGTCCCCGCCCCTTTTTCTTCTCTCCTTGCCCTCCTCTACCCGGCTACCACCCCACCCCAGGCCTTCCCTGCACTATTGTATGTGCCCATGGACAATGCTTATATGCATATAGATTCTTTTTTTTATATGTTTTTATTTATTTCAGAGAGGGAGAGAGAGAGAGAGATAGAGACATTAATGATGAAAGAGGATCATTGATCGACTGCCTCTGGTGATCGAGCCTGTTACCCAGCCAGGCCATATAAGTTCTAATATGCATGTAGAACTTATTGAAAATAAGTTAACTTTGGTTAATCTCTTGCTGCCCATCCTTCCCCCTTCCCTCTGACATCTCTCAGTCTGCTCCATGCGCCCATGTCTCTGTGTCTATTTTGTTCATACACTGCATGTATTCGCGGTGCTGACTGGCAGATCATCTGATTTAGCAATTATCCTGAATCAAGAAAGAGGGACAGGGAAACCCTGACCTCTCGGCAGTGCTTAGATGCTAAGAAGGTTCACCCCTGTAACGTCCCACATGCTGGGTGTCCTTTTTAGAATGGGTGAGTGCTGTTTACAGGATGCAAAGAATCTTTCAAAATGTTGAAAATAGATGAAGCTACAGAGAAAAAATGCTACAAATGACATTGAAAACTTAAAAGTGGAGATATTTTGGGTCTCTTTGATTAATAAATGAATAGCTCAGGACATACTTCTGAACCACATTCCTGAGACTGAGGTTCACCAGGGACCAATTTCATGGAAGCAAAGGCCTCTTTGGACTGTCCCTAGGTGGCATCTTCTACTCCACGTAAATAAACTTAATTTCTCCTCTTCTCCCTCCACAGGATCCCATTCCAAATTGTTCATTATCTTGAGGACAATGAGGGTAGGGTATCCAAGAATCTTGCTTTTAGACTGGGCAGAGAAGTCATTTTATCTCATTTTATCCACACCTGGGTTTCCTCTCTGGCATTCCTCTAAGGCTGTCTAACATTTGCTTAAGTGTCTCCACCCAAGGTGAACTCACACAGGAAAGCCCATTCCACGTGTGCACAGGTCAGATCTTTAGGATACCTTCTATTGCCCTATTTCATGGTGCTTTTTCTGCCTTCTGCAAGCAAGCCAGCTAAATGCCAGTCTCCTACAGAACTGGGCTCTATGGACTGGTTGAATCTGCGCCTGTGCATGCCAGACTTTGCTTGCCAGTTCTTCTATCTGAGCATCTATTTGCCTCCGACCTTCACCTAACTCAGATAAACCCCCAACACCCTCCTTTCCATTTTCTTATGAACACCTCCAGCTGGCAGATGTCCATCTTGAACTGTTACTGCATCTGTGCATATGTGCTGACTATCTTAGGAAGAAGTGCGGTTTTCCTTGGTCAGAATGGTTTGTTTGGGGCAAACACATCAATCAGTGTCCCATGCCAGAGCTTCTGCAATATAAAACTTGAAAACCTTTTTTATATATGCTTCTATGGAATCATATTTTCCCACCCAGTGCTTATATCGGTTTCTTTTGTCTTTCTTTTCTTCTAAATGCAGACCTTCATATTTACCTTCTTAGTTTTCAGCATGGGTGGTTCAGATCTTTTGAGATCTTCATTTTCTTATCCAAATAGAAGCTTTTAATTCTAGCTCTACAAGTGATAAGACCACTTGTATCCTTATTCAATTTTTCAGTGAACCTACTGAGCATGCCCAACCACAGAGCCCCGTGGCAGGTCAAAAGGAACATGCAAAGGAATAGACTTGGGTGGGTCACTGCAGATAGGACCTGAGTGCAGAGGTTGCGAGGGGAGGGGAGGAGGTCAGGAGAGTTGCCTCAAAGTGTTCAATAGTAAATGCATAATAATGAGTCACCATAGATCTTGCCCTTGAATTGAAAACTCAAGTGCCTGCAAGGACCAGTTAGGCAATATGAATGAATGAAATAACCAGGTGTAAGTGAGAGGGAATGGTGAGGCCTATGGCAAAGTAGAGAGTGCATACTTCAGTCAAAGGCATTAAAATTGAATTAAGGGGGGCGGGGGAGAACACTGTTTTGGCCAAAAGATGTATGTCTATCTGTATGCCAAGTGAGGCCAGTGCACTGCTGCTGGGCAGACTGTCTAGAGAGCAGCTTTGGAACCAAGACATGGGCTCATGGGTTTCCCCATGCAGACGCCAACCCCCAGCTCTTAAAGGTCTCCTAAGCTACTGTTCCAAGCACTTTTCCTCCTGGGATAGTTGTTAAGATGTTTGTTGACTCACTAAGTGGTGACTTTTGCCAGAGCTGACAGTGTCAGTGTTATTTCTGTTTACTGTGAATTTGATGGCTCACAGAGCTCAGTTTTCTGGCTGAAGAATTGGGGAGCAGGCTAGAGATCTTTCTCACCATGTCAACCCTACTCCCGGACCCTGCTGTCAGGTCTTTAAAGCCACATCATGCATTGTGTTAGTTTCCTGTTACTGTACTAATCTAACAAATTGCCAAACACTTAAAGGCTTAAAACAGCACAGATTTATTCTCTTATAGGAGGTCAGAGTCCCAAAGGAGTCTCAGTGGATTAATATCAAGCTCTTGGCAGGGAAGAATCCATGACCTTGCCTTTTCCAGGTCCAGAGGCACCTGCATTCCTTGGCTCGTGGTCCTTTCCTCACATCACTCTTACCTTTGCTTCTATGACCTCTGACCCTCATGCCTTCCTCTTCTCTCCCCGCATCATCCCAGTGCTAAATCCTTCACTTAATCACAACTGGTTCTCTTTTACTGTGCATGCTGACATATTCAATTTCCAGGATTGGGACATGGATGACTTGGGTTCCCATTATTGCACCCATGAATCCAGCTGGAGAGAGGAAGCATTGTACTTTGTAATGTTCATTCTCATCCTTTGTGTGAGGCTTTGTGTGAGGAGAGGCCCATTGGGGAGAATGATTCCATGAGGTCTTAGATGCTGGTCCCAGGCTCTATGCTATACTAGAAGATAGGGAGGAGAGAGAAGATAGACTCTCTCCTGAGCTCAAAATTTAAAACCAGTAAAATCTTTCCTCTTCCCATCTTTAACCCAGGGATGATGTAGCCTAGCATCTGAAAGTAAGCAAAGTTATAGAGGCAACCCAGGGAAAGCCTGGTAAGTAACTCTCTGGGCCTACACCAGAGGATGGGGGCTGCAAGGATAAACCTTGATGGTGCTGTAAGAGCTCCTCTCCAAAGCATGTGGCTCTATAGCACCCCACCCTCTGCTTCCCTATCAGCCTGCAAGGAGTTAACAGTAGCGCTGCACTGCATTCTGAAACTTGTGTGAGGAGGTTTAGCATGAAAAAAAATGCTAAATAATTACAACTTCGCATTTTCTCATGTTCATTCACAAAGGTGTGATCTTTCTCACCTAGTACTATCACTCTTTTGGAGTGAATGAATCACTAATTGTTACCCTCATCCCAGGAAGTAAATTTCTCCATCGAACCCAGCAGCCCAGAGCAAAGCCTTTGAAACCTGCTTATGAAGAACTGTGTCAGGATTCCTGGAGATTTCCATCTCCCTACTTAGAAATTATGTTGATTGGAGTAAGTGGGAGCTTAAATGGGGGTTGTTGATCTGTGTGACCCCCTATTGTGGGGTGTTTGGGATGAAGTCTGAGGAAGAGCCAATTTGATCTTAGTCTATCCTAAGGCTCTGAATCCTGTTATGAAGTTCTTTGTCTTAGATGAGAGGACATTCACTATGGTCATTGATTCTTTTTAAACAGAAAATTATAAAGAAATATATCTACAGACATGTATACATACTGATTTATGCTAATCCCCAAAGATTTTAAACGAGGATTTTTACAGTGCCAACACTACAGAAATATTTGCTAAACTGAGAAAACCTATTATCTATTTTCCTTCTAGATGTTATTAATCTTGTTTTAGGATATAAAAAGTTTGCCTGAAAGGCTCTCAATTTTTGCCTTGGATGTAAACACACCTGAGCTTGAGGGTAGACTTTTTTTTTAATTACAACTGACATACAGTATTATATTAGTTTCAGATGTACAACATAGTGATTAGACATTTATATAACTTATGAAGTCATCACCCTGATAAGCCTGGTACTCATCTGACACCATATATAGTTATTACAATACTAGATGCCCAGTGCACAAAATTCGTACACTGTAGGGGAGAGGGTGCCTCAGCCTGAGGGTGCAGGCCAGGCCGAGGGACCCCACGGGTATGCAGTTGGGGCCGGGGAGAGATGCAGGAGGTTGACCAGCCGGGGAGGGACCCACAGTAGAGCTCCAAAGCATATCTGGCCCATCTCACTCAGTCCTGATTGGCCGAACCCCAGCAACAAGCTAACCTACCCGTAGGAGCACCTACCCCCTGGTGGTCAGTGCACATCATAGTGACTGGTCGACTGGTCAACTGTCTGCCTCCTGGTGGTCAGCACACATCATAGCGAGCAGTTGAGCAGCCTTAGCATATTATTAGCATCTTACATATTAGCATATTAGCATGTTGATTGGTTGAATGGCCTACCAGACAACCAGACACTTAGTATATTAGGCTTTTATTATATAGAATTATTGTCTATATTCCCTATGCTGGGCTTTATGTCCCCGTGACTGGCAATGTGTACTTCTTAATCAACTTGAGTGTAGACCTTTGACTATAAAGAATTAGAATGTTCTGGAACTGAAACTCTGTTTGAGGACACTTCTCTCTTTGTGGATGGCAGCAGCAGCAGCAGGAGTCTTTGGATCAGGACGTACTTGGGTCTTGCTACTAAGGAGATGCTGTAGCTGAAGATGCCCACAGACCTGGTCTGGGAGGGAGTGGAGATGGAAGAGAAGAAAATAACAATGCCGATTCCTTCCCTCCTCTCTTCTTTTCTCCCATGAAAGGAAGGGAAGCCAAGCAATTTACCTCTTTTAGAAATGTCTCCGACTGTCGGAGTTACATCAGTTGATACTGTCTTAATTGACCCTATAATTTAAAAAAAAACAAGGAGGATAGTAATGTTAGCTGTTTATTGCCTAATACTAATTGTGTATACTACATGAAGAATTCTCCCCACCCTGTAATTCTCATCCCATTACCGTGTCTTTGATACCCTACCACAGCTCACAGCTATGCTTGAAGTAATATTTAAATTATTTGAAAAAGACGTCTAGCCAGACGTCTTTTGGGGAATATATACATATATCTATGTTAAAATGTAGGTGGTTGAATTGCTTTTCAGCTTTTGTAGGGCTTTGCAAGTTTGAGCCACTCAAGTCAAAGGTAGAGCTAATAAAAGCACAGTCGAAATTAATACATAATGTCAAGATTTACAGTAACAAATTATGATTTTTAGCTATGGATATATCATTAAGCATATGCCAAGCAGTTGGCACATGACTGTAAAAGGTTCATGAAGAAAAGGCTTTTTCTAATCATGTTCCATGGTGTCTTTCCCAAGACAGCAACAGCTTTTATAAAATGATGGTTATATCTCCTCATTATAGGATCTAATCTTTCCAAAAGACATTCAGCAGCTGCAAAACACTAGCATCTTTTAGTTGTAAATTGTTTTTTTTATTATTTATCCCTATTTAACTAAAAAATAAATGGCCATCTGATGATTTAACAAGACGGAAATGTAGTGGTCTGCACATTTGACAGCACCCAATTGTTAGTTCCTGCATTGATCTCTTTATGGCTGAGCTTAATGGTAATTGGTGTGCTTTGGTTTTCATGTGTCTACTGTACAAGCCAGGTATGAGTCTTAGGGAAAGCAAGTCTATGTGATTGGCTCTTCTACATTTCCCCTTAGCATGGAATTGGAGATGGTGTGTATTCCTCTTAGAATGGAAGAAACTGAAGAATTAGACCTAAAGGATGGCATGTCCTGCCATAAGCCAGATTCTGAAAGTGTTAATGGTAGGGCACCCTCTGTGTCTCCATCTATTACAGGTGGAAGTGGAGTTCTCACTATGTCACAAGGAAAGGAATTTCCTGAGACTTGAATGGGTGGCTGAGTGATCTTTATTGCCATGGAATTTATACCCCTGGGTTTTCAATGTCCCCTTTCCCCCATATCGCCCTGGAAAAGTCCATTCTTGTTCTTAGCAGGACAAGAATTAAGGCCACTGCCTAGAGGCTTTGCTCCATATGAAAGCACAGGCCAGACCAGCATCTTGCGGGTGGAGTACACGTGGCTGCTTAAGGCCACATGGCTATGATGAGAGGGTGGGCAAGTGTGAGTCATGGAGCAAGAAAGGACCAACCTTATGGGAGATTACAAGGGCAACACATTCCTTTTAATCCAGGGCAAGAGTGAAGCAAGAGAACACAAGAGCAGAACAAGAAACAGAAAACTCTGTCTGGAGATTATAGAGAAGAGCTTAACCAATTAACCCTTCAAGATTTCACACCCTTGCAGTGGCCTCACCACCCTAGCCAGTTATCATTACCAGGTTAGACTTATAGGCAAGCCCCTTCCCTACATCACCCTGACTTCCCTGTGCATGAGCCCATTTCCCCCTTTGTTTGATACCTCCCTGCAGGGGTCTGCAGGGAGTGGACCAGTGGCTTCCTGAGGAGTGTGCAGTTGCAGCTTCCTGGTGAAGCTGCTCAGGTGACCATACTTACTATGTCTAGCTTCTCCTTTGCTCTCTTCCTATTATTAATTCCTAGCTAACTATGACAATAACAATAGCAGATATCATTATGCACTGGCTTCATTACCCACAAACTGATGCAGGAAAGTGAGACGATGGGAACCTCTATCTGAGTGATGGGCTTATGATTGACTGCAGCACATCCATCGCCAATGATGCTCCAAAGGAGGAGCACTTGAGAGGGTGACTATGCTCAGTTTGGAACTGTTCTGTGAAATTTAAAAGCAAAATGGCCCAGCCACCATGGCTAAGTGGTTAAGCAACAACCTATGAACCAGGAGGTCACACTTCAATTCCCAGTCGGGGCATGTGCCCGGGTTGTGGGCTCAGTCTGCAGTAGGGGGGCATGCAGGAGGCAGCGGTCAATGATTCTCTCTCATCATTAATGTTTCTCTCTCTCCCTCTCCCTTCCTCTCTGAAATCAATAAAAACATATATCTAATAAATAAGTAAATGAATAATAAAAATAAATAAATAGAAATGAAAAGGCACTAATGTGTTTTCACCATTCCACTGGTAGAAATCTTAGGGGACCAGCCAACCAATTTAAATCAATAAGGTTCCCTAACCCTATGAAAGATTACGGGTGAGACATACTCCTTTTAATCGTGGGCCCATTGGAGAAGAGGAAATTTCACTCATAACATACTGTTAAGTGGATGGTTTCAATGTGGTTCTGTGGCAATGGTTCCTTTGTCACCGTTTTAAGGAAAATGTTTGCCTTTTCTTTACAAGACTTGGCATATTTTCCTAGAAAGGCTTAAGCAGTTTTTCCATCCTTAATACGCCATTTGGGTCTGGAATGCCATGTCACTGGGAACCAATTAAGCAACTGTTTTATTCCCATACACTATCACCATTTGCTTTTCACTTATTCCGTACAGATTGATGTTGTGTATTTGTGGCCCACTTATAACCAAGCTTTAGATTCCCAATTTTATAGATAGAAATTTATCTTCCAGTTTGGTGATAAAATAATTCAACTATAGCAAAATTCAAATAAGACTTTTAAAAGAGCGAATGTATGGAACTTGGCATAAATAGCCCTTCGCTATCATAATAACAACTAGGAACTTTGTCCTGTGTGAGCCTCTGTGTCTGTTTATTCAATAATTGTACCCCTATGCTGTTTACCATTTCATTTGTATTATTTATACATCAACCAAAGGGTATGAGGACTAAAAAATAATTTCCCATCACCTATCTTCAATTTCTTCTTATTTTAAAAGCCCTGGAGATATAGTTGTCCTATAAATAATAATAAAAAGGTGCTGTATTAATATTTCAGCACAGATTCCCATCTACTCGCACAGACGCACAAATACACATTCGCTAATGTGTATGTGCACCCCTCCCTACAAATTAACCATGCCTGAGGCTTGCAGGAAAATCAGGTCAAGCTAAAGGACAAATCAGAGAACAGGACCGAAATTAATTTACTACTCTGTACCACATGTGACTATGAGTTTGCAGGGGGGAAATGGCTTCTTTTCTGAACTGTTCTTATCCCTGCATCTATAGAGAAATTTTAACTCTGAGGCACAGAGAGCTCATCTAGTCTGGACAAAGTGAAAGTTCAGCTCCCAGCTTAGACTTTACTAGAGTTCCTTAAGGTGATAACAGATGGGTATCCATCTCATCACTTCTCTCTTAAGCTAGAATATTGAAAAGCCCTCTTGGTATCTCTTTCTTTCTGGGGGCTATTTTGTTTTGTTTTGTGAATAAAATCATGATTGACCTATCTGTCTAAGAAGGGTTCTCTAGGCAATAGTTAGCATCATTTCCAAACATTTAGGATGGGTTTTCATTCAGGAATGGCCTTCTTCCTGTGCTGAAAATGTGGTAGAACAAATGCTTCTGTAACTGTGTTTATTTAGGCCCCAAACTGAATTATCACTGACTCCCCTCTTTCTCTTACACCCACTTTAACCTGTCAGCAAACCATGTTAGCTGTACCATCACAATGCACCCAGCTCCCCATCTTTGTCACTCCAGTCCCAGCCCTGATAAGCTATGACCCGGATTATTGCAGGCATCTTCTAATGGGTCTCTCTGCCTCCGCCCAAGCCTTCCTGAGGTCTCTAGTCAACACAGCAGCCAACGTGATCTTGCTAAACTGTAAATCAGATGTGTCACTCCTTCCTCAGAGCTTTCTATGTCACTCAGAGCAAAAGCCAAAGGCTTCGCAGTGGTTGGGAAGTCTCCACCTTCCCCACCTCTCCCTGCATCCTAGGCTCACTGGCCTGCTTGCTGTTCCTTCGGTCCTAATGCACCGCCCCTAACCCCCATCAAACTCCTTCTCTCACTTCCTTGAGGTTCCTATTTCAATGTTATCTTAAATGGGGGGCCTTCCCTGATAACCTTGTATAAGTAGCACCCACCTCTGGAGCCCCACCCTGCCACTCTTAATTCCCTTTCTTTTTGTCTGTCTTTCCCTACAGCCCATATGTACATGCAGACAGATATGTATGTGTTTCCATGTATGTGCCTGTAAACAAATTTTGTTGTTGTTGTTTAATTTATTATTTTTGCTATTTACTTATTGGCTTCTTTTTTCTTTCCCCACCAGAATATAAACTCCAAAGAGGTAAAGATTTTTTTTGTGTGTGTGTGTGTGTTTTTCACTTCAAAGGCCCACCCCATTGAGCACCTGAGAGTATTCAATAGTCAAAGGATGTGTGCTGGAAAACGGAAGGGAAAAGAGAGAGGGGTGAGGGTAGAGGGGGGAGGCGGAAAGTTCAAGAATTTCATTTTATGACAGGTAGGCTAGAAATTCTTATGGAAGTCCCCTACTTGTCCTTTTATCTTTCACATAATCACTTATTCTATTACTTATCCTGGGTAGAAACTATTTTAGTTTAAGCACACATAGGTCAACTTGTTGCTTAAACAAACAATGGAACTGGTCTACTGGGATCGTAAAAAAATATGTGAGTGGGAAGAGGGAGCCCACCATGCCAGGATATTGACCATCAGCCCTCCCACACCCACTTTGCCAAAGAAGCCAAGCAAATGCACCCTTACCTCCCAGGGGAACTTTAATTACTGTTTGCACCAAGCTTTGAGATCCTCAGATGAAAGCAGTCATAAAGGCAAAAAGTGTTATTACATTGCAAATGGTTACAGGCTCTCATTTAGCTCTGGAAACTGATCAAGCGGGAATGTTGAATCATGAAACTAAGGTTGGCCAAATATTACACTTGTTATAATTAATTTGAGATTACGCTTGAACACAGTGATATGTTTTCTTTAAATAAAGTTAAGTCCTCTAAGGATGCATGAATCTTTGTGGGTCCCAGTTTTCAGCTGGGAAGTAAACGTTTTTGGATACGCAGATGGCGAGGAGATGAATGTATCTCTGACTTCTGGTGGGCAGGGAGACTCTCAGGGCAGACTGCTTACTGTAGAGATGCCTTCTAAATGACTCTCTGTCCCCTTTGCCCCATGGGACAGGGACAAGAACACTCTCCAAAATGGGGATTTCAAGCTGGGGCTGAATTTACAGGCCTTAAATTCTATTTCTTTCTGAATGCCCAAACTATCTCTGTGGCCTTGCTGACAAGGACTGCTCAGGAATACTTAAATAACCTCTGTGATGGGGAGCTTATTACTTGCAAGGATGCTGATTGATTGTTATTCAGCAACTGTTGTGAGAAAGCTCTTTGCGCATTTATCCATTTTGTCAAATATTTATTAAATACTTGCTCTGAGCTAGTAATCTGTTAGGTGTTTTGGGAGATGGAAAGATTAAAAGCAACAACACCTATAGTGCAGATTCAACAATCACCTACAGCAATGCCCTAGCCTTGAAGAGTAAGAGTTAGTCAATAAATACGTGTCAAATGAATGAAAGAGTAGATAACACTCTAGAAGGAATAATAAGGCCTAAGAAACCAGAAGACTAGCTAGAACGTACATAAAGGAGAGACATAAATAAATGCAGCAAATAAGAAGCTGCATCCACCTCCTTTAACTTTATCATCTCTGGAACTGACATCTGAACCAGTTCATAAAAGTCCACTTCTCCTTCCATGGAGCATGTGATTTGAACATCGCTATGACTTTCCTTACCCCTTTCCCAGGCTCAAGAGCTTCAGGTCCTATAACCTATTAAATGATTCTAACGCGCCCATCCATCTGAATGTCCTCTCCTGGGCAAAGCCAGTTTCTCAGTTAGGCTCTTAAGGTCATGGAACCCTCTTTCCTGAGATACATGCCTACATCCTGAGAAAGCCCAGTGTTCCAAAGAACAGTGTGGACAAGTGTTACTTATATGCTGGGCATTGGGAAGCAGAGGAGGCACTTTTATACATGTTGCATTAGAATTGCAGTCCATTAATATGGTTTGCTATGAAACTAGACTTTCTTTAAACATAAACTTTGTTATTTTTGTGTGTGTGTGTCCTTCAATTTGAATATCAAAAGTTGTGGGATTTAGTGGACAGAGCCTTGGACTCAGGTCACTAATTCACTGTGTTGGTGGGGAAAGCTTCTCTCTCTCCTCTCTCTCTTACTCTCTCTCATTTCTCCCCCATCCTCTCCCCACAACTTTGTCATCAGCAAAGTGAAATGGTTGGTGCAGATACCATCCAAGGTTCCTTCTAGGACTAGCATTCTATGGTCTTTATCCAGATCATCCTATGAATTTCACTAGTTTCAGAAGAAAAAGATAGATATATGTTCTAATTAGAAGCATAGCAAGAAGATGAGCATCAGTTCAACACCCACCCACCCCCAACCCAACATCTAAGGCTTAACTAAGAACTACATAAGTTTTAACCCAAAAGTGAACTATGACCCCCAATTGCTATGTTCTTCTTCTGCACAATGTAGCAAATTTTCAGAAGAAAACAAAAAGCCTGAGAATTTTAGCACATGTTAACTTTATATCCATGGCTTCCACCATGATGGGGCTTGCTGGTTGCCTGCACACACCTGTTTGTTCATGCCCCAATTGCACATCACTGCGCCACCTGACAGGCAAGCTTCTCACTTAACCTAAAGTCTTTCAGCATTTCAGCCTGGCTAGCCATGGTTTTTCTCCCGATAATTGTGATTCTTTGAAAATGATGTTAAAGCAAATAATTTCCTTTTTTTACCCCCTAAAAATCACTCACTCAAGAGCTATGCATATTCCAGAGTCTTTGCCCTCCTGTCTTTTTAACTCCCTCCCTTCTTTCTCCCCTCTCTCTCTTCCCCCTTCTCTCTCCCTCTCTCCCTCCCTCCCTCTCTCTCTCCCTCTCTCCCCCCTTCTCTCTCTCTCTCTCTCTCTCTCTCTCTCTCTCTCTCTCTCTCTCTCCCTCTCTCCCTCTCTCCCTCTCTCCCTCTCTCCCTCTCTCTCTCCCATCAATTCCTTTTAATTCAAAATTCCCCCAAGACGATGAATGGGCAGCTGCATCTCAGGGTTGGAGGGAGGAAAGAAATAAGCATTTCCTTGTGCATGTTTCAGGACCACGGAGAGCAATACCAGGTGGCATTGGGGAGGGGAAACCCATTTTATTTAGCCCTTGCCTGTGGTTTTCCAGCCCCATTGGGAACTCCCCAGCTGGTGGAGATGACACAACTACAAAGATGTTTTGCAGTCAGGATGGCTCTCTCCATCACATTCAAAGAGCAGATTGCATCTGGGTCCAGCCGTCGGCTCGGCTGGCATTTACCTTCCCTCCCCAGGCTGACCTCTAAAGACTGGCCAGCTCTGGGAAGCATTGTTCTAACCAAGCAGCGCTGCAGCCATTGTGTGGGTCTGGGAGAGCCGGCTCCTCTCCAGCCCTGCTCTGTAATTTTATCAACTCTGGCTCTGAGAAACCTGTATTTATAATGCTAATTAGGAGGGCACACATTTAATTTGAGTGGAAGACTGTTTGTATCTCCTCGAGCCTGATAGCACGAGGCTCAAGCGACAGCAGTCAGAGGCAAAGCAGGCATTTCTCCCTCCTCCAAGTATTTGCAACAGGGCTTACTCTTGCCAAACAATTTCTCTCTCGGATTAAAAAGAGAGAGGGAGAGGGAGAATGCCGAATATGCTGGAGCTGAGAAAACTTTGCGTTTATCTCCTGCCTGCATAATATATTTCTCTGTGCACTGAGAAAACATGCCTCTTATGTTATCTAATTGTTTCCTGACACATTTAGCAACACTTCACACTCTTTAAAGTGACATTAACATTGCTGACAGTGGAGGTGCTTTCATTAGACGGGCTTTGAATTGTAGCCAGGATGCTCCACAGGTCTTCAAACAGGCTTGTAAAAGGCGAGAAAGGCATTATTTATGAAAAGAGAGACTTGGCCAACGGTACCCTGGGGGTGCGTATTCATTTTGCTGATTCCAGTCAATTTAAGAACGTGTGCATGTGTGCTTACACACGCACACAAAACAACTTTCCATGAGCTGGACTCAGATGCCTGCATCATCTGGGGGCCACTAAACCACCTGGGAATCCTGGAGACTCTTCAGAACATTCTCCTTCTACATCTTTTCAGCCATGACAAAGCACTGTATTGTTTCAGACTCCAATCCGCCGCCTCATGCCCAGTCCTGAGGCTGAGCAGCCACGTGGCTGGTGTGTTTTGTGGGCATGATTGTTGTACTTCCAGCTGTGGAGCTAATTCTCCTCTTCTTCTCCCTCGATGCTTCCTCTTGCTCCTCGTAGACCTTTTGTGATTCCTCCAGTTATCTGTTCCAATGCACAGCTGTCCTGGAGGGTGTCCTACGTGAGCCTCCTGAGGACACTCCCCACAGCACCTGCCTCTGCAGGGCCTGAAGTGAGAAACTGTAAGATTCATTCTGACCTTCAGGGAAAATGTAAGCCGGGCTAGGAGGAGATGAGGCAGGTACAAGTCAGGGAATGAATTTCTGCTAGGACACACCTCACCTGTCATCTTGACCCAGTTATTCATCTTATTATGTGGGCAGGATAATATTTTGAAATTTTGGAATTTGAGAGCTGAAGGAGAGAGCTCCCCACAGATTGTTTGATCACCCCCACACTGCTACCGCTTCTATCCCAGCTGTTCTGTCCACATCTCTAACATTACAATAACTCTGTGTAGCTATACAGTCCTAAATCATAAATTACTGTCTTGACTCTGCCCATGACTTACGGTGTAACCTTAGTCAAGTCTCTCACTGTCTACAAACCTCAATTTCCTCATCTGTAAAATGGGAATGATTACCTCTCAGATCATATTGCTGGAAGGATTATGTAAATTACAAACCATAAAAGTGCTAAGCTTACTGCCAAGAACATCATGAAGTTAATATTAGTCTCTCCCACTAAAATATGAATTCCACTGTAGCTGAAATTACATCATCACATTTCTATGAAGTACTAAGTGCTGTTCCGTTTTCAAACAGTAGCATTACATGTGCTACCTGAGGCCTGCCGAGGGCAAGCAGTTTGCTCTAAGTCACACAATGGGCTAGCATCCAGGCAGCCCCAGTATGGAACCCTGGTCCCTAACTCCAGGACTCTTTCTAACGGTACTTCCAGTGGGGATGTGTTAAGTACAAAACAATGACTTTCAAATGACTGTGCAGGGAAGGATGCGTATGATATCCATAGCTTCCTAACAAACTAGACGTGGTATTCATCTAATTTACATTTCCCATCCTAGTCTCAATGGCATCGTTTGACACCTTTCAGGGGAGCTTTTCAGCCTTTTGGTTGATTGGTGGTGGTTGGACTCCCAAGATACCAAATTTGTAGCACCTTATCAAGGACCATCCAGTGATGAATGGGTGAGTACTGTAAGTGTGGGCAGTAGAAGAATGAAATAGTTCAGGCATCTGCCACCTTGAGCCTATGTTTCATCTTCTTTGTGCCTGCAGCACAGAGCAAAACAGATTTATGTTGAGAAGGGTTCACTGTCTGCAGACAGAGCCTCTAGAAAGAGAAGCTCCTGGTAATGAGAAAGGAAACAAGTACTATCTGTAGAGCTCTGTATCATGTGCCTTGTACTCTTGTAGATTATTAGTTAATTCTCAAAATATCCTGGAAGGGGGTGAGGATTATGTTTGATCCTAAGACTTACCCCTTATTTCAGAACATTTATAGAGATGCCTCATTGGATGCTTATAATAATCTGAGAATTATGTTTATACACATTTTGTTTATCAAACAGTTGAGAACAGAACAGTTGGGTAACTTGCCAAAAGTCACCCATTGAATCAGTGGCAGAGCCAAGGTTTGAACTTCAATCTGGTTCCAACACCAATCATATTGCCACATCACAGATAGGCTCTTTATCATTATAAAGTTAACTAGAGGCCCAGTGCATGAAATTCATGCACAGGTAGAGTTCCTAGCCACTGCCGACTGCCGGCCAGGGCCTCCCTTCCCCTGGCTGCCTGTTGGGGCCTTCCTTCTCACTAGCCTTGGCCTGGTAGCACCCCCTTCACCATCCTGCTATGATCCTGCTCTTGTCAGGGCCCATCGTGGCTGGCAGCGCCTCCACTGCCGCCCACTGCCAACACCATATCACTGACGCCCACCATGTTCTTTGCTTCCCCCTGGTGGTCAGCACACATCTAACTCCTGGTCAGTCAAATTCCGGCCTGTGGGGACAATTTGCATATTAGCCTTTTATTATACAGTAGGTCCTCTGGTTACATCAGAGATCCATTCCTACAGCCAACGTAACGCGATTTTCACCATAAGTCAGAACCCACCTACAAAAGCATCTATGTCACTCACATGGAGCACATACACAGCAGTAATGAAGTGAAAGAGTAAAAAAAATTTAAAAGAAAGGTAACAATTCCTGACCTTTACTTGTGGTAAGTAAATAATAAAAAACATAAAGCACATATGTACATACGTCAAAATGACAGAACTGTTTTTATATAAATATTGTAAGTGAAAGATGGTGATGTAACCACAAAACAATGTATGTTGAGTCTGATGTAACCCAAGGACTGTCTGTATAGGATTACTTCCATTGTCATTGCCTGTGCAGTGTGGTTTGAGCTCTAAAGTCAGAATGCCTGGGTTCAAATCCTTTTCCCAACCAACCTGTTCCATCTCAGCTCAGTCTTAACATCTTTGAAATGGGGATAATTAAGTATATTAAGTAAAATTAACTGTAGTAATAGATGTAAAGGGATTGGAAACAATGCCTGGTACATCATAAGAATTTAACAAATTTGGAGGATTAGCAGTATTATTATTCCCATGCATCACGAACCACGTAAGAAAGACTCCCATGTATATAGAAGATGAGATGCCCTTTGAAAATGAAGTGCTCTTTTAATATATTTTTATTGATTTCAGAGAGCAAGAGAGAGAGAAAGAGAGAGAGAGAGAGGAACATCAATGATGAGAGAGAATCATTATCGTTGCCTCCTACACGCCTCCTACTGGGGATCGAGCCTGCAACCCGGGCATATGCCCTGACTAAAAATTGAACTGTGACCTCCTACTTCCTAGGTGGATGATCAATCACTGAACCATGCCAGCCAGGATGAAAATGAAGCTTTGATATGGCTCAGTGGTTGAGCGTCAAAACTTTAAATCTTTCTGTAGCTGTTTTATCCCCACTCAGTTCTTTCTCCAGTGTAATGTAGGTTCCAAGAGAACAAGGCAACAGCCCAATACATCCTCTGATGTTATTCAGCTCAGAGAAACAACTCCGTAAGGAACTGAACTGCCCACACATGTTATTGTTTTCACCTTGTGTTCCGGCTAGTGTTGAGTCACATCTCCAAGCATTTCCCCAGGGCTGAAGCTTTCATAATTAGAGTGGAATCACATCTCACACAGGGGTTAGGTTCAAATGTCAGCAACAGAGGCCGAAATTGTGGTCACACCACCACCCTGGAGAATCCTTAGAAAAATCCCCCCTTGGAAACTGAGATGTTGTCTCTCAATAAATCTAACAGTTTAGTTTTTCCTCCAAGGTTGTCACGGACTGTCCTGTCTTCTTTGAGCACCAGATAAAGTAGTGACTTAATATTCTAGCCACTTGATTAAAAGAAAAACAAATACATTGAAAATCAGAATCACTTCTTCTCAGCAGGATACCTACACACTGAGAGGCACCTAAGACCAGCAGCCATGGCACCCAGCAGTGAAGGCAACATCATATGCATTTGATATATACCCGATAAATGTTTCTGGAGTGAAGTTTTCATCCACAAGTCCCACTGCTATTTACTGTGTATAGGCTCTGGCTGTGTGTGAGGGAACAAAGTGTATCATCCACAGTCTCTACCTAGTCACTCACAGTGTCATGAATGAGCCATTTAGACAAATATCCTAATATATTACAAGTACAGCAATGGAACTATGCCCTGGGTACCAGTGGATGGGTATCAGGAAAGACTTACAAAGAAGGTGATGCTGGAGCTGAGTCTTTAAGGAGGTTTTTGGGAAGAGGTTGAGGCTACCAGTGAGAAAGAAATGCTTTCCATGCCCAGGAGGGATGCAAGGTGGGGAAGATGAGTATGCAGTCATGCCATTGCTTTGATGGCTTAGAGTATGAGGGGTAGAGGGTGGTCTGGCAAAAACTAATTGCCATACAAGAGATTGAACTGGATTATGTGTGGACAGTGAGGAGTCCTGGGAGGGTTGAGAGAAGAAGCATGACATGAGCAAATGTGTGTGTTCAGAAATATATTTGCTCTTATAAGGAGGGGAGGCATACAGGAGTGTGTGATACCAGGAATCAAGAAACAAGAACTGTGGTCTATGCTACATTGTCCAATATAGATCCTCTAGCCACATGTGCCCCTATAAACTTAATTAAGAGTTCATTTCCTCCGTTGCACTCGCCACATCACCAAAATAGCAATGGCATCTCATCATAAAGGAGCTGGGAGGTGTAATTAAGGTATATAGCCAAGCAACTGGGAATTTCTATTTAGAACATATTTGAGAGTATATTGCCTTTTGGTAAATGGTTGCATCACTGCAGGCAAAGTGAATTTGAGTTCTCAAAAAATGGGAACCTGCAATGATTCACTGCATTTTACCTTATTACCTTATGAATATGAAGCTTTAGCATTAGAGAGACACAGAAATTACATTAGTTCAAAGCTAAGCTCTATCCTTCTTTACAAGCTGATCTGTGTTTGACTCCTTCCTCAGTGCAATGTTGCCAGGAAGGTGTGACATATACACACATACGTGTTAGTGAGATCTGGGAGGACATGAGAATGCAGGGTCCCAAACTGTGAGGACAGTGCTCTCTTGAGCTCCTGAAAGAGGCCCTTTAACTGGGGCAAGTCCAACAGCCTGCCGGTTCTTCCAATAAATTATGGATAATAACTTGTGTGAAATCGGAATGTTTTGCCAAGGCCATCTGAAAACAATATGTTTTCAAGAAAATGCTTAACTGAGCTTTAGTGAGTTCACTGAAGTGCGCGTGAAGAGGGCAATTAGGGGTTCCACTGTAAAAATGAAAACTCAAAATGGGGCATTATGGAATCGAGCAAACTCAGTCTGGCTGTTGCGTCACAGAGAAGACAATGAGGGGTGGTTATGAAAAGCCCACAGGTGAGGTTCAGTAATCTACAACTCAGTTGAAATATTTTCCCTTGAGTCTCCTCTCTGCAAAAGCAGCCCAGCTCTCTCTCAGCCAACAAGTCCGCCCTAGCTCCTGAGGACCATGTGCTAGAACATCCCTCCTTGAGGAATTAGACTCAGTTTTGGGAACTTTTCCTGTGCTGAGTTCTCCACTGGTGACTTAGTTCTTGAAGTTTTCTTGGGTGTAGGGGAAGAGCTGGCTGAGCCAGAATTTTCACTTCTAATACCTGCCCAATTCTTATCAATTGGGAAAAAGGAGTTAATTAAAAATTGACGAGGTAACATAAAGTATACTATTCTAAAACCTTCACACGTGTGGGCAGCGTTTCTCAGCTTCTGCACAGTGACATTTGGGGCTGAAATTCTTTGCTGCAGGAGACTCTTCTGTGCATTGTAAGGTGTTTAGCAGCATCACTGGCCTCTACCCACTAGAGGCCGATAGTATCCCCCCACACACTCACAAATGTGGCAGCAGAAATGTCTCCAGACATTGCCAAATGTCCCCTCACAAGCAAAATTTCCTGCTGTTAAAAATGACTGATCTAACATCAGCACTAAATATAAGCAGCTTGCTACAGAGTATATAAATATGAATATGATATCAATATAAACTCTAAATAGCTATATAACATAGGTCTATATTTTAATTGTTTAAGTATGTTTTTATTGCTTTTAGAGAGAGGAAGAGAGGAAGAGAGGGAGAAGGAGAGGGAGAGGGAGAGGGAGAGGGAGAGGGAGAGGGAGAAGGAAAGGAAGGGGGAGAGGGAGATAGAAACATCAATGATGAAAGATTCATTGTTCAAGGTCTGACTGGGAATCAAACCAGTGACCTCTTGGTGCATTGGTAAACTCTCAACCACTGAGAAACACTGGCTGGGTAGTCTCTATTTTAATTTAAGATGCCCTGTTCATTAAGGTCATTCTGTATTCTACAATTATAATCGAAACTACTGCCTTTGTTCTATTTTTAAAGTTTAAGCTGTAGGTAAGAAGTTGAGTCCCTCTCACCCTTCCCCAAGATTAATGTGGCCCATGTAAGGCCCAGCCAGGAGTTGGTCTGAGTTTCCCTCCCATGCTGAGGACAGACAGCTGCTGTGTTGCCTGCTTGACTGTTAGCAAGTAGATGGCCATCTGCCTGCATCTCTCCCTACACTGTAATGCCCACAATTCTATACAATAGAGAGTTAATATGTTAATGATTGTCACACCATAATGACTGATCAACAGGAAGCTGCCTACACAGCGAGTTGCGCAAGGTGGGAGGCAATCACATGCTGGGCCTCTAGTATTCTTATAAGTAGACGAGATATCACCAGGTATAACCTACTGTACATGAGTTCTCTGGGACCCCTCTGCCCTGGGTTTGAGTTCTCATGAATTAATATGGAGGAAGTCAGCTTATAAAACATGAAAAGTTCATAATTCTGGAGGCAGAAGACTGGAATCTATTTCCATTTCTTTTTCTACTCAGTAACTGTATGGCATTGGCCAATTCATTCCTCACTTGGGCTTGGTGACATGTTATAAGCAGGATGATTTTAGTTCTAAGTGGCAAGAACCAACTCAAGCTGGCTTAAAGGGGAAAAAAATTAGGGTAGGGTGAATAATAAATTGGTTCATATATTGACATATTGGTGCTTGTGAACCAACTAGAACCAACAAACGGCAAGTTTCATTAGCTCCTTCTGGGTCCCTTGTAGCCACTTTGTGTCAAGCACAGTTCTTGGGACCTTATATATATTACCTCCAATCTTTCACACAACTTGTGAAGTCAGTGTTAATTATCAGAGAGGCCCAGGGAGGGAAAGTAAGTTGCCAACTTCTTTCTCTCTCTCTCTCTCTCTCTCTCTCTCTCTCTCTCTCTCTCTCTCTCTCTCTCTCTCTTTCTCTCTCTCCTCTCACTTCCCCTCCTTCTCCCTCTCTCCTTACACTTTATCTAAAAATCACTGGAAAAATATCCTTGGGTGAGGATTAACAACAACAAAAAACATAGTGGGTTCACAAACCCCCAAGCATGTGGGATAAAGTGATCAATTTACTCAGACATCTGAATAAACGGCAAGTATTGGAACAATTCATTAGGAAAAATATTTAAATTCTCTAGCCAAAACTATTTTGCCTATATATACTACTGTCTTTTTTGTAATACTCAGCCACCCAAAGCCATCTTTTTTATTAAGTCTTTACATTTATAAAGCCACAAAGGATTTCCAGTTCTTGACTCAAGAATTGCATCCTCTCTTTACAAATCACTTGTTCTGAGGCGCAGTCACTGTGGCTGTTTCTGGAGGAACCCCTGGGTCATTCCCTCCCCTATGATGATCCCTGTGTTGCATTCCAGAAGAGAAGCAATGAGTTTGGGGTTCACATCTCATTTATTTTTTCACAATCACTTGTGTCTAATGCGGGAAATAGTTGAATGAACCATTCAAGGCTATAAATGTTAAAAGAGAAAAGTTCATGTGAAATCTTAGCTGAGTTCTCTGCTCAAAGCATGATCACATATATAGGTGATAATGAGGTCACTGGACTTACCATTAATTATTCCTGTTACTGGTTCTTATTTGGGTTTTGAGATTTGTTTTGTTTTGAGTTATTTGGGTTTTTTAAACTATCTATCTCTTGATCATGTCTCTATTTCACCAAATATCCTGACACCGCTGCTACTACAGAAATCAGTTATAAATTGTCTACACCGAACATTTTAATATCTGCTCTCCATTAATCTTTGGGATGAAAAAGGAACCAGTGGTTTTCAGTGAACTGGGAGACTTGATTAGCAGTATGCCTTCTGTCATAAATTAGGGGCAGAGCAGCAATTTCACGGATAATATCTACCGCTCTGAGGATGGAGAGGAGATTGGAGCCCTCTAAACTTGGGTAGAAAAACTAAACCTAGATGCAAATCAGTTTAAAGAGAAAAATGGTGCTGTAATTGAGACAACGGGGGTGAAAGTAATGTGACGTCCTCCACAGATGGTGTAGGACCAAGGTCCCAGGTAGGGCTGCAGTGGATGATGGATGGAGCCTGCAACCTGGCTGGCAGAGGGGCTCAGTGCATCTGCTACCTTTTACCCATTCCTGGTCCACAGGCTTCCTAAGTGATGATGGCACTGCTTCCCACCAAACCCTGGGCTTCTTCAGAATCCTTCTCCACCCACCATTCCCAATGGCCACTACTAATCCATCAGTTAGCACGCAACTGCTATGTCTGACTATAGGTGTTTTCATCAGAACACTTGCACGGATTGAAACTACCACAAAATCATATTCATTCAAAAACAGATAAATTAGGGAAAATATTGAATCAGTCCTCATTTTTAAGGTCACAGGGAATCCATTCACACAGCTAATTAGACTTTTGATTTACATGGGGATCTTGGAAAACACACACACACCCACACATACACAAGACCATATGAGTTTAATGAGTGACATATTGCTGCCTTCTCATGCTTTCTCTTGCTTTTTTAATAAATCAGTTAAGTCCAGTGTTTTCTATATTTGCAAGGGACTCTATGCCCTTTCAAAATGGAACTTCAAAAATAGTTTGGGGGCCAGCGGTCCCTGTAGTGTATAAAGTAGGAAGCAGGAAAGTGCATGGTCCCTGGTTACCTGCCCGTTGCACACGAGGTATTTTAGTAAGAAATCATGGTCCGTGAAGTGAGCCTGTAGAAGTTCCCAGCTTTTTCCCCTGCACCTTGGAACTGTTTGTGTCTGTACAGATGGTCTCTGTCAGTTGGAATAGTCAGGGGGAGGGGCGGGGGGCAGGGGAGGAAATGTAACCTAAGTGAACAAAATTAGCAAATGACATAGCAAATAGAGAACAGCATACAATCTGATTGGGGGACAGATCTAGGGGCTGAGACATTTTCCAAGCAAAGGTAGGTTTGGGAAACCCTCCGGCAAGCAGAGTTTAGGGAGCTACCAAAGCATGGAGTTAAAGTAATGGGAATCAGACAGTTTTGTGATGTGTATTTTAATGAACCCAAGTAACCCCAGTACTTTTATTGTGTTGGGTCTGCTCTTCCATTGTCTGTCTTTGTCTAAATTAAAAAACAGTTCTGTCTGTAATATATGCAATGAACTCATGCTGAACAAAATTTCAAAAAGTTCATGTAAAGAACAATTTTGTAGCAACCGTCATATCAGGCTCCTGGAAAATTGTACTTGAACTTCAGTTCCACCTCAGTCACTCCAAGGAATTTCAAAATTGGCTCCCAGCCACACTCAGATACACCTCAGATACAAACTCTAAAGCCTATTGGCTGTGAGTTAACATCTGTCCCCACCAGAGCCTCACTTCACAGTGTCCGGTCAGGACAACTGTGTCTGGGAGCCCTGGCGAGGGGGAGAGTAACATTGCTATGAAGGAGCCACTTTGAACTTGATAACAAAATTATGAGAAAGGTTTTGGACTCTGCCAGCTGAAAGTGGCTATAAATGGTTATTCAAAGAAATGTTTCTTCTATGAAATCTTGAAAGTGCCTTGGGATTGGGAGATGTGAACCTGGGTTGATGGCCTATCAATCACCCCCCTCCTTGTATGTCACCTTCCCTTCCTGTCACCATGCTGTGGAGCAAACACTGCAGAGTGGGTAGGGGATACATTTGGGAAAAGATACACCCGAGTTTGACTCCTGGACCCTTGTCACTTACTAGCTGTGCAGTCTTGCCGCTTTATGCCTCAGTTTCCCCATCAATAAAATAGGGATTATCATCACTCTAACTTCATATAATTGGTCTGAGAATTAAATGACATAACTTGTGTAAAGTGGCTAGTGCAGTGAGGGGCACATAGTCTTTGTGTAAAAGCATTAGGAATTAAGATAGTCATAATAATGATGGTAAGTCAAGGGAAATCTAAGGGAGAAGGTATGGATTAAATGTGAGCACCGATTCTGAAGAAACTCGGATGTGTTCAGTCCATCTTTGCCAGATCATCAGGCACAAGCAGCATGCCTTACATGGCTACCAAGCAGTACTGAATGAACTTAGTTTTTCAAATGAAACTCCATTTACCTATGGATGCATTTCAGGGGTGGTGCTTCTTCAGTCGTGCTATTGGGCAGAAACCCTTAACATTTAAGCTTTAGGAGTATTCCCATCTCCTGTCTCTTTCTTCCACTCTTCCCACCTCAAAAGAGTGATAGGTCACTGGTTTAATGCCTTTGTGCTGGTGTTCACTGGTTTCCTCTCACCGGAAGTCCCTTTCCTCCTCTTACAAAGATGGCTCGGGCCTCACCTTTTCCAGGAGTCCTTGTGGGACTCTCATGCCTACCTCTTCCTGGCCAGGTTGGACCCACTGTTCCTATCTATGCCCCCACAGCACAATGTCCTTAGGTCCTGCTCTTTATCACTTCCTGAAATGGAATGGTCACCTGTCCACCTTCCCCACTAGACTGGGAGCTCTCTAGAGGCAGGGCAGATGCCTTGCTTATTCTTGTGTCCTCAGTATCTCAGAGGGCAAGGGGCACTCCGACATTTCATTGAAACATACTGGTCTATCAGTAACATTTAATGCCATCAGAAATTGAACAGGAAATGGAATTGTAAAGACAATGACATTAACATTCATTCGAGGTGCCTGAAAATGTCCCCACATACATAGTACATCTAAAAAGCATGAAAACACGTTTCTTCTGCACTTATTACCCGAGTTGAAACTGAGACCTGCATCTTGAGGAGTTTGCTTTCTCAACACCTTACCATTCTCTCTGCACCTCTGGCTTTAGGGCTGCTCCCCCAGGCTCATTTTTCTGAGCTTTTCCCAAATGAACAAGCCAGCAGGCACGCACTGGCAGGGACCCCAAGATGTGAGGGTGATTGGGGTGAGAGTGTACATGGCAGTTATCTCCACTGGGCACCTGGCCACCAGAAGCTCCCTGCCATGTGCTCAGAGGTTGCTGCAGCCTTCCGAGGGGGATAACTTCTTGACCCGAGGGCAGCTCCACATCCCTGCCCACCTTCTACAAGGCTCGCTGCTCCTCTCCATGGCCTGGAGTGGCTGTGCTTCTCTTTGTAGGAATTCCCTATGGTGTCAAAACAACCCTCATGGTGCAGAGAGTGGGTCTTTGGCCAGTTCTTCAGGATTCAAATGTGTTCCCCTTCCCACCTTTCTCCCACATCTAACCCAATCTCATGGACTTGGTTTTAGTCTCCCTTATTTATTTGTTCATCCATTTAAGAGGTGCAATATGCTAGGAAGACACTGCAGACACAGGAGCAGATAAAATACACAGAGGTCCACCTTCAGATGGTGGTTAAGGGCTATGAACATATTTAAACAGGCTAATAGGATTGAGCAGACAGATGGGCCATTTTCAAGAAGACAAACAGGGAAGGCTTGAACGAAGAGAAGGAGTAGGATTGTGAATATTAGGTGGCAAGTCGGGGAGAATGTTCCATGTCGAGGGCATAGGAGGGGTAAAGGCTGTGAAGGTGGATGATGTGGCATGTTCAAGCAGTGAGAGGCAGCGCTGTGGCTAGCAAACAAGGGGCCACATGGGGAGTGATAAGGCCACCATCAGTGGGGAGTTAGAGGCAGCTGATGCCGGAATAGGCAAGACACAGAGATGATCATCCAGGATCTAGACTTCTCTCTGCATGCAATGGGGGAGGGTTCAGCAAGCGAACGATATGACCTGATTTCTATTTTTGCCATGTTCTGCTGCTGTGGAGAAGGGATGGGGACAGGGGGAAGCAGGTAGACCATCAAGGAGATTGTTGGGTAGGGATGATGCCATCTCACATTAGGACGGCATTAGGAGAGATGGAAAGAACTGGACATTTTCCAAATGGTTTCCACATCAGCCAAGTAGGTGGATATTTCTGCTCACACTGGCTTTCTGAAACATGCAACTACGTGTAGTATGAATTTAGACCTGTGGAGAAACATCTAACCACTTGAAATAATACATCTGGAGCATTTTCTTTCTTCCTATATTTTAGATATTTTTATTGTAAGGTGGTTTCAATGTAACTTTCTCTGGATGCTCTCATGACACTCATTGCTGACCTTTGACCCCTCTGTCCTCTTTCCCAGGTCGTCCCATTCCACCTACATCTTCGTCTAGCCTCCTCCCATCTGCTCAGCTGCCTAGCTCCCATAATCCTCCACCTGTTAGCTGCCAGATGCCATTGCTAGACAGCAACACTTCCCATCAAATCATGGACACCAACCCTGATGAGGAATTCTCCCCCAATTCATACCTGCTCAGAGCATGCTCAGGGCCCCAGCAAGCCTCCAGCAGTGGTAAGGAAACTGTAATCTGAATGTGTGCTGTTGTGTGGTCACGTTGCATCTCCAGCAAAATGGCAACTGGGAAACAAGGGCTGAGGAGAAGGTGGTGTGGGGCGCACTGGGGGGAAATACATTTGTCATGACATTATGGTTCCAGGATACATTCGTCGAAGGTCACAAATAAGGTTTTGCTGGTCTCAACAGAGTTTGGGCCTCCTTTGGTGAAAGGAATTTGCCTGCTGCTGCAGCTAGAAGCATGTAGGTCTCAAAGGGAATAGTCAGAGAGACAGTGGAATGTTGAATTTTGTTTTACTGTGATTCTGGTCGGAACCAAGTACCCTGGACACCCTCATGTGCTCAATCATGTGCATGTCTGATCTCTTGTTTCTGATTGATAAACCCTGCCTCTTACTCTTAGTTCCTACTGTGGTTTTCACATTCACAGGTCCCATGATTCCATCTCACTTTTGATGATTTTGTGGCTACTGCCTCAGCTCCAACCTCTAAATCTTAGGTGCAATTGCTTTGGGCCTAGCAATAATAATGCCTTATTTTGATTTCTCCTGTTGGTGATGTGTTCACAAAATATATGAACCTAAGAGTGGACAATATCTAGGTTTAAGTCCCCATGGCCTAAGGAAAGGCAGCTGTAGAAATTAAGTGCTCCTGACACGAAGACTTTGGAGTTATCTTCTGAACTGGCCACTCATGGTGTCTATCCTGTCCAAGGCAGGACCAAGCATCAATGCCAAGAATGTTCTGGATGAGGTTGTGTTTGGGCTCCATCCACGAGTGTACGCCACCACTGGCCTCAGCCTCTACGATTAGATAGGACCTCATTGACTACATTTATGATGATTCATTCTGGAGATGGAATGATGGACTGCTACTTATGATGGCCCATGCCCTTCTTCAAAGCCAGGCCTTATATATTTAGTAAACTCATATTGTTCTTTCCCCCAAAAAATTACCTAATCAAATCTCTCATCAAACGGGCAATCCATTGTTGATATTATAAAAGCCTTTAATCTACCATAAATCTTTATTAGAACTTATCAGAGCTTCTAGTTTGAGAGAAATGTGATTATGGCACTCTTAAAATGACATTACATCATTGGGGTGATTGGTTTATCATTTGGAGAAGAGACATCAATCATAACTAGCATAACCATGCAGTAAATGAATTCAACCTTTCTACTGCAGAACAATGACACTGTAATTGCTCAAAATCAGGCTTCAAATGAAATCGGAAAATGCTCTTTCTTCAAATATGATGTTAACTTAATGGAATATATTATAAAAAATCATGTTTGAGGAAATTCTATGTAATTAAAAATATGCAGAAATATATTCCCTTTTCTTCTTTTATCAGAATCTGGTTTTAGCTACAGAACTCTTTTTTTTGTTGTTGTTGCTGCTGAGATTATATTGCATTTAATTGAATGATTCTCACTTATGTTTTGCTGCTTTTTGTTTCATACGATGTAATCACAATGAGTGTTGTATTCGGAAGGACAAGAGGCTTTCAAAATAAGGTGCACCTGCTGATAGCTTTTTAGAAACAGACAATTATTAGGGAGATGAGCTTTTAAAAACTATGTTCTTTCATGCATTTATAGGTACGCAAGCAAAAATGATTTCCATGAGAGGTCAGTTCATATCTCAGAGCCATCTAGTGTGTTTTCTTTGTGATGAGGCCATGAATGACTTTTGTTTTGGACATTGTATCAGAATGTTAGTTGTTGATAGGGTATTCTTCTTGACTTTATGCCTAATCGAAACCTCATTTGGGTGGACACAATGGATCTATGTGTTCAGAGTCAAACATATCATTCATTTTTCATCCCTTGCTCCAATTTGTCCAGCTCAGTTAAGATTGATAGCAATTTAAGCTTCCGTAACAGGGCAAAATACCACAGAAAACTTGAGGATCCATTTTCACCCCAAATGAGCTGAGCTGATATGATTTCTTCACTTAAGGGGTAAAGACCCAGTTGTGCAACACCCTTGTTTGCAGTGGGTACTTATCTGAGAACTCTGGCTTAACCAAAGTGAGTACAAGTTAAGTTCAAATATGTGTGTGCTCCCGTGTGTGCATGTGTATGGGCTCACGCAAGTGCATGTGTGTGTCTTATGGAATGGATTTAGGGTCCAGGGCAAACTAAGGATTCTATCAAGATCTGAATGCAGTTGCCATGAATTTAAATTTGACATAGAGGATTGAATATAGAGTTTGACACAGACAATGCAAAGTGCAGAGCTGGGCCTGAGTATTCAGAATGAACTGGATGTGAAAGGGGCCGGATTGTTCTAAGGGCATCATAGCACACACAGAGCAACCACGTGATTGGCCGTGTTACATTTAACTGGTTAATTACACAGAGTTGTTTAAGTTGGTATCTTGGCAGGGACCTTTTGTTCTGAAGCCCTGGTATCAGTTTGGTCTTCATCTCTTTCTCAGGTGAAATAAAAACTCTTCCAACACAACAGCCCAGGCATGACAGTAAGACATGGTTTCCTGCTGTCCTCGATGGTTGCTGTTATTGCTTGGCATTAGCAAAGGCCATCAGTAGGGAGTCACTGCACATATTTCCTGCCCAAAGACCCTTTGTTCTAAGGAGACAACCAGACATAAACTGCACAACTAAAATGCTTTGGACAACATGAAAAGCTTCTCAAAACAACAACAGTGCTTTACCTTTATGGCTTTGTGTCATTATTTTCTATGAGTATAGCACATTCTTTAGTGGATGGTACTAAAACCTTGGCACCTTTGGAGCCAAATCACTGTAACCTTCATTCTATGCCAATCAAGCTGATACCCAGGGAGCCTAGTGAGACGCTTAGAAGAGTGGCACCTCCCTTCCCTCCAGCATCCTCTTCCCCAAAGTTAAGCTCTGGCAGGTGGCTCATCCTGTGTCCAGCCTTCTGCCAGGCCAGGTCAGCTCCAGAGATATTTCTTGTGTTATAGTGGCATAATTTCATACCCTATGAAATAACTCATCTGGAAAGAAAATCTGAATCCGAGTGGCAGCGTAATGGAGGGCCCTGCAGACGCAAGCATGATGAGACTGCCTTTCAAACAGGAATGGGGTCTGCACTTTGCTATGAGCGTATGAGGCAGAAAATATATGGGCAGCCACACTGTAATCAACAGCATTGGCTTACCTCCCTCTCATAAAAGGTTGTGTTTTCCGTTTTCTTAAAAGTCTGAATGAAGGGGTTTAGAACACTCATTAGTAGCATCAGACATAGGGAAGAAATGTCAACAGGTATCTGTCAGTCAGGGCCCTTCTGCTCGGTCCTCTGTGATGGGGGACCCCTCCCAGCTGCAGAGCCTCCAAATGTAACTGAGCACATAAAGGTGCCTAGGCCCTTTTTTAAAAGCCAATGTCTTGGTTCAATTCTAAATAAAACTTGTATCCAAACCAGCAAGTTTGGGGTTGCCTAGAGTGACCCAAGAATTCAACTGCCTAGATCATTTAATGATTATCTTGGTTACCTGGCATCATAAAGCAAAAGAGCTTCATTTATTAACTCATCCATCCTTTCTTTCCCCCATACTTTTTCTTATATGTTCCCCATAATTTGTGGAAGCTTATGACAATTTTTTTAAAAAAACTAGAAATTATAATGTATATCCTATATAATAAAGAGGCAATATGCAAATTAACCCTAACGCCCTCACAATATGGCTGCCTATGACCAGGCTGGCAGAGGGGTTAGTGAGCGATGACCAAATGACTGAACAGCAGGCTGTGTGGGGTGACCAGGCTGGTGGGGGGCTTGTGAGG
>PVJC01000053.1:133209-191101 GCA_004026665.1 Murina feae | reverse complement strand
GGTGAGGGGGAGCATCATGATGATGGTGAGGGGGGAGCATCATGATGATGGTGAGGGGGGAGGATCATGATGGTGAGGGGAGAGCATCATGACAACAGCTCAGGTTCATCCTGCTCTGACTGCTCCGGCTCCATGTATGGACCAGCAAGAGTTACCTTCCTAAATCCTGACAGCAGCCCCAGGAGGGGCGTCTATTACCACATGAAGAAACCGAGGCCCAGAGGCAGAGGGTGAAGTAGATTTCACACTCGGTAAGTGAAAAGGCTGGGATTCGAACCTGGGCAACCGGACGGAAGTGGGCTTTTCTCCACTGCCCCTTGGATACCTCTGTGCACAAGACCTCTGAGTCCCTGTAGCTTCAGTTTTCCCAGCCTCTTCCCAGTGGCCTCCATGTCCCCATCCCCTCCCCCAGCCCCAGACCTGGTGCTGGTCCAGCCTCCAATTTCCTCAGCAGTCCGAGGCCTCTGATGGTGGTGGTTGGGATTCGGGCTGAGCAGTGGGTTCCCTAAGGTGAGGCGATAGCTCCTGGAGGCTTGGAATCTGCTGAATTCACTTGTCAAAGGGACAAGGAAAGTGGACGCGGGCAGAGGAGTGTTCCCAAGCAGCTGAGCCACTGGATGGCGCCCACCGCTCCCCCAGCCCGGGGAAAACCCCCAGATTCGGCCACATCCTGGGAAAGTCTACTTTAACCTCTAAAAACTCCCCAGCTCTCCTCTCCTCACTCAACAGTGTGTGGCAATAATATTTGTGAGGTTGTTTTTTTTTCCTAAAAATTATCAGTATCTGTGAGTTCTGTGTGAAGTCTGTGTTATGGGACCTGGGGCATCCGGTCACGTGGCAGCAGCAGCTATGCCAGCAGTACTAACGGTAACAGACAGCAGCACCAGCATAGCTGCTGTCATCCCTGCCTCCTTCCCTTGCATCCTCAAGCCAACCCAGGAGGGTCCCAGCCACACGCACATAGACCCCCAGCTTGGGGAGTTGGTGACGGTCCCTTGTCGCCTGGCTGGAAAGGGGCCAGCTCTGTCCACTTCCAGCCACACAACCTTAATCCACATACTCTTTCCACTTTGCCCGCAGCTCAATGTCAGACTGCATATTCCATGCCCGTTTGAGTCTCCCCGGCCATGCCAATGATGGCACCCCAGATAAAGGGGGGCAGGGGTGTGTGCTGCAGGGCCTTGCTGCTCCCCTGGGGAGGTTCCCTTATTGTGAGCAGGGTCTGTCCACAGCCAGCTAGTGATGACGAGGAAGGTTGCCATTTGCCATCATAGCTCCCAGGGAGGGTGATGGAGTGGGTGCGCTGGGGTGAGAGGAAGGACCTACCTGGTGTATCTTGTTCTGTCCTGATGGAGTGTTTCAGGGACCCTTAGTGGCCACTTCCTCCAGTCCTCTCATCCCACAGCGTTGAAAGACTCACCCAGGGCCACACAACTGTGATCAGCAGGGCCCGATCTGGACTCAGACCTGTCTGCCTCTAAGCCTGGGTGTCTTCCAGGTGATCGCCCCTTGGGGGCTCCCTCACTCCATCTTTAAGCACCCAGAGTCCCCTTGCCCCTTGCTTGCCCTTCCTCTGACTTTGAGACAGAGCTCATATCAGTCATTCACACTTTAGTGTGATTTAGGGAACCAAGCTTTCTCTCCTAGCCTCATCTCTAGTGTGGCCTGGATCCTTTCTTCCTTCCTTCCTTCCTTCCTTCCTTCCTTCCTCCCTTCCTTCCTTCCTTCCTTCTTCCTTCCTTCCTTCCTTCCTTCCTTCCTTCCTTCCTTCCTTCCTTCCTTCCTTCCAGACCTTTAGGCTTAAGGAGGAGAGATTGCGAGAAACAATGGGCTCTCCTAGCATTTAAACGGAGGCTGCTGTCTCCCTCCAGGCAGCCTAACCCATTTGCTGCTCCTTCTGAACTCTGGATGCCTTTGCCTCTAGTTTCCAGGGAAACAGACCCTCAGGCAGTGACTGAATGCCCATGCTTTTTTTTTTTTGGGGGGGGGGGGGGGGAGGGGGACAAGGTGATGGTGGCTGTACAGAAATGAGTGCCAGTTAAAAATGTCTGAGTAAGTCAGACTACAGGCACAGCACAAAGATGACAAAAATCACAAGGTGTGAGCCCCGCACTGACTAGTACAGGGCCCTGCACACCTCGAGCTGCTACCGTGAAGGCAGCCATTCGTTTGCTGAATAAACAAAGGAATGAACTACTGCCAGGCCTCACTTCCGGGGCACTTCCTATATCGCCTCTTTGCAACAACCCTCTGAAGGAGGTGGCCCTGATTTTATCCTCGTTTTCAAGATAAGCAAATGGAGGCTCAGGATTAAGCAATCTCAAGACACTAAGAAAATGTAACTGGAGGGGTTGCATTCGAATCCAGACCAGTCCCACTGTTCCTTCTAAGATGTTTTGCCTCGTTGCCAACCCAGGGAACTAAGATGTTTCCCTCCAGGGGTGCCTTTCCTCCTGAAGCTGCAGTTCCTCCTGGGAATCTGCCCCTTATAGGGGATACAACCCCCTTGGCCTGCCCTCAGTGTCACCCAGGCTCTGCACTCTGCTCCCTGCTCGTAAAGAGATGGCCACCAGAGGGCGCTATTGGTCTGTGTTTCTCCAGCTGCCAACTCCACCAGAGGCTGAAAAGCTGGGGAGATGGCACCAATATGAGCTGCATCTTACCTTACAGCTGGGCCAGGCTTCCTGGAGGCCCACACCCGGATGGAGGCCAGCCCTGACCACTGAAACAGCCCTCCGGAGCACAATCCAGGCAGGACAGGAGGCCAGCTGTTACTCACAGACACATACCTGCGGGCAGTAGGTAGAAAACCTGTGATTTCTTATCCCTATTTTTCAAATAAGGAAATGGTGGCACAGAGAGGTTAAGCTAGAAGCCAGCTCGGCCCCAGTCCCCTGACTCCCCACCCCAGCCCATCTCCACCCTGCCAGGCTCTGGGGACCACTAGAACTAGGTGTTCTCTGTGTAGAAAGGAGAAGGACCCCAGAAGCCACGCCCCTGTTAAAGGGGGGACATGGGGAAGGCAGGGGAGGCCTTCCCTCACCCTCGGCTCCCGAGTTCCCTCACGGGAGCTCACATTCACGGAGCACCTGCTAGTGCCTGGTACTTAGTCCTCAAAGCAACTTTGGGAGGGAGCTGGGCTTCCCCGTTTTACAGATGAGGAAACAGGTCCAGACAACTTGCTGTTCTCTGAGACACTCTACTGCCTTACTCAGGAGCAGAGTCAGGATTAAGAAGCAGCAGCTTTGGCCTGGGAGCCTCCCCGTCTGCTCCCTGCCAGCCTGGTGGGTGGGGCAGCGGTAGCCAGTGCAGACGCCGCCTGCCTCCTCTGTCTCTTTCTGCTCCCCCTGCTGCTTCCCCACACAATCCTGCACCCCTGAAAGCCAAGGCCAGCGATAGTGGCCCTGACTGGCCACAGTCTAGGTGGGGGCCTGGGCAGTCACCCCAGCGTGGGCTCCAGGACCTGGCAGTGCGCCGGGCTGACTTCTGGGCACCCAGAGAGAGGCAGGCCAACCCTCTTTCCCCAGGCATCTCCCCGAATGGAAGGAATTGCCCTAAGTCAGAGCAAATGGCAAAATGCTGGCTGGAGGAGGACAGACCCCTGCCCTGAGCTACCTCCCTGTTAGTCCCTGTCCCCTGGCACCCAGCATCCTCCTCCTCATCCTCACCATCAGCTGCTGCCCAGTGCTGGGCACTGAACTTTCTACATCACATCACTTTTTCCTGCAAAATCCACAAAACAGGTTCCATTTGCAGCTCCATTTAATAGATGAGCAAACTGAGGCCTTTTGAGATAAGAAACACCACGGCTGCCAAAGAGCAAAGCAGGAGTTGGGGCCCAGCTTTGCACACCCCAGAGCCCGCGTTTTGACGTTCTAGTGCCTTGTTGCAAATGTCCCAAGTGGAGGTTCAGAATATATGATCTTTTTCATCTGGACTGTACAGGTGGCCCCAGCATGCCCTAGGCTGGCTCAGGACCCTCTGCCCAACTTTTTTTTGGAGGGAGTGGTTCCCCTGATGTTGATCAGAGCCCATCGTCTCAGATTGAGATTTCCACTTCAGGAAAATTTCAAAAGCCTAAGAAAATTCCACAAAAGGACCCCCATTTATAGAGATACTAAGGGCCCAGTGGCAGGTGTGTGTGTGTGTGTGTGTGTGTGTGTGTGTGTGTGTGTCCTCTCAGCCCAGCCTGTCTCCTCTTGCAGTCTGGGAGCCCTCGGGGGATGTTCAACCGATGGCTTAAGTGGGCAGTTGGATAGCCTTAGAGTTGCTGTGAAGCAGGAGAGGCTCCTGCCACTGCCGCTGCCCTCGTCAGCCCATGAGCCCAGCTTCTGGCTGAACGGTGCTCCCCCTGTGGGAGTGCACTGACCATGAGGGGTAGCTCCTGCATTGAGTGTCTGTCCCTTGGTGGTCAGTGCGCATAGTGACCCGTCCTTCTGTCATTCTGTGGATTTGCACAATAGCCTTTTATTATATAGGATTTGCTTTTTCCCAGAGGTCCTGGGGCTACGCATGGGGTTCCAAGGCCTGCAACTCCTCAACCTCCGCTGGGATTGGGACAGGCTGCACTGTTCCCCACCCCAAGGGCTGTACAGTATCAGGGAATTGGGATGGGGGAGCCTCTGGGTATGCTTGGGGCGCCCTGGCCTGAAGGCCTGACCCTGTGGCGAGGGCAGGGAAGGCAGGAGAGGCAGTGTCCCACTCAGCCACTGGGCTCCGGGGCAAAGAACCAGGGCCCAGTGTGATAGGGACAGGCAGGTGAGCATTCCTTCAAAAATGCTTCTAAGGAAGGACACCCAGCAGCAGGCAAGCATGGAACAGGTGGGTGGACAGGTGCTGACCCAGAACAGCCGTGAACTTGTCATGTGACTCGGGGCCCCTCTGACCGTCAGCTACAGATGGCAGGGTCTGGCTGTCCAGTCTGTGTCTGCACCGTGTCCCGCCCTGCCGTCTTTCACTGCCACTCCTCCTGCCTGCAGGCTGCTGGAAGGGGACAGTGAGCATCGCAAACCCGGGGATGATTACACCTTTGAAACGTGCTCTGACGATGCCACAGTCACCATAGTTACCAGGCGCCTCTGGGCGCCGTGGGCAATGATTCCACGGTGACATCGGCTCCCCCCGTGGGTGCTCACAGCCGCCACGGGAGCCAAGTGGCACCCTTCCCATCTTTACCTGAGAACACAGCCAACCACGTGGAGTCAGCATGTCAAGGTTTGCACAGCTGCTCGGCAGCAAAGCTGGGGTTCGATCCCAGGGCCCCGACTTCAGAAGTCCTGTGCCCTCTGTCTTTACCACATTGCCTCTTGCTGGCCTTTCCCACTGAACCCCCAAAGCAAATGACCTGCTTTTGTGTAACCACTGAAATCGGAAATTATAGGAACATAACAATAACTAAAAATCACACCCATTCCCTGTGCAGAGTCGTAATTGACAGTTTGGTACTTTATATATTTTATGCACATGAATGAATATATACTTTCTCCCACCTCCTGCCACTTACAGTATCTCAACAGGATCGCGATGTTATTCGAACGTACACATCTCCCCACGATAGGCTACCGTCTCTTTCATCGTTTGGATGGTGAGGAATTCATTTGACCAGCCCCCTACTGCTGGGTATTCAGGTTAGTTACCGTTTGCTATGGCTCTGGCCTCAGGTAGCATTGGGGCGGGCAGCCCTGGAGCTATTCCTGCTCTGGTTAACTGGGGGATGGAGGTCGCAAGTGGAGGGGGAGGTTTTGCCCTGCATTGGTGGGTCCCACAGGGGCTGTTCTTTTAAAAGACAGCCGCCAGGCCTCATGGAGACCCTCGATCCAAAAATGTGGCCTCTTTGCTTTACTCTTTGAAACAAACGCGCAATCAGGACCCTTCTGAGCCGCCCTCCACGTGCTGTTCCACGGGTAGGGGGGTGGGGGAGGGGGGACAGGTGGTTCCTCGGGGCCTGGGAGGACTCATCCCACCAGTCACCCACCCTGTCATCCTCTGGGAACCAAGATGCAGCCGACAAGATCCATCCATGACATTCCACTTCCCACGTGTCTCCACACAGGAAAGGGGAGCAGAGGCACCGGCAGGGGGGGTCCCCAGAAGCGCCTCCTGCTGGGGAGTAGGTGGCCTTCTCCTTGGGTCTCAAAGGCCTCTGGGGCCTGGAGGAAGGGAGAGGAAGTTGAATGTGAGGCGGAAGCAGAGGTGTGAGCTCAGGAGGGAGGTGGTGACCAGAGAGGCCCGCTGGAACTTTTCCATCTGCTGACCCCGAGGGGAGTCTGTTCAGGGGACCACCACCCACTCACCAAGCTGGGGGCCTGCCCTGGGGTGAGGGGGGAGGTGGAGCAGGCCATGTCCCATGGCCCTGGGGTGAGGGGGGAGGTGGAGCAGGCCATGTCCCATGGCCCTGGGGTGAGGGGGGAGGTGGAGCAGGCCATGTCCCATGGCCTTGGGGTGGGGGGGGGGAGGTGGAACAGGCCATGTCCCAGCTGCGGATGGAGGCTGGAGCTCCCCAAGGGAGGGCCTGGCAGTAAAGCCTGGAGAGCAGGGGCTGGAGTCCTGTGTCTGGAGCCTGAGGTGGAGATGGTGGAGAGGGCTGGGCAGGCTGAGGGGTGGAGGGCTCTGCCCTGGCCCGGCCCCCTCCCCGTCCAGGGCTCTGCAAGCTGAAACATGAAAGGACTTTGATCAGATAAGGGGCTGCTGCTGGGACAGTGCAGTCTGCACTCATTTGTCCCTCAGTCTCACCACGTTATGAGCCCAGCTGCTCCTGCAGAATAACTCCGATCTGTCCGCAGCCCATTCTCTGCCTGCTGCAGTGTGCGTGCGTGTGTGCTCGTGTGTGCCTGTGTACATGTGTGCATCTATGTGTAAGAATGCATGCATGTGTATAGATGCAGTGTGCATGTGTGTGCATCTACACGTATGAATTCATGCATGTGCGTGTGATGGGAGTTCACCTATACACCTGGCCCTTTCCCCTCCGCTCTCCTGGGTCCCAGAACCAGGTTCCTTCCTGGAAACTCCATAAAGTATATCTTCACTTCAGGACCCAAAATGTGGCTTCTGATGCACTGTCTCACCACCGGGTCTGGCGAGGGGCTGAGAATGAGGGGTCTGTGATGGGGAAGAAACACAGAGGGAATGAGAAAGAGAGAGGGAGAGAGAGAGAAGGAGGAGAGGAGCCCAGGCAGAAGTTAGAGACAGACAGACGAGGAGAGAGCAGGAGGAGGGAGACGCAGGCAGGGCCCAGAAGGACAGGGAGTGTGGGGGGGGGGGGGGGAAGAAAGACATCACGAGAGACAGAGAAGGGAAAGGAAGAAGGAAAAATATGCACAGAGAATGGCAGGAGAGAGAAGGAAGGCTTGAAGGGGAGAGAAATATGAGAAGGAGAAAAGAGGAAAGAGAAAAGAGATGGAAGGAAGGAGGGAAAGGGGGCAAAGCCTGAGGAAGGAGAGCAGGTGGGGACAGAGGGAAGGACGGGAGGACAGAGGGAACCTCTGCTGCGATGCAGGTCTGGGCAGGTCCTTAGCGGGACTGATGTGCCCTATTCAGGGCTGGGGGCAGGGCGGCCGCTGGGCTGAGGGGCGGGCCTGCCGCAGGTGGCCGCCCCTGGGTGGGGCCGGGCCAAGCCCTCGGGGTATAAGTGGGAGCTGGGGCCGCGGAGCACCTGCAGGGACAGCTCCCTGTGCAGGTGGCAGCAGGTGCTCCAGAGCCGGCCCCAGCATGAGCTCCTTCGACCTCCCGGTGCCCTCGCCCCCTCACTGCAGCCCCCAGTTCCCCAGCATCGGCCAGGAGCCCCCCGAGGTGAACCTGTACTACGAGAACTTCTTCCACCCGCAGGGCCTGCCCAGCCCGCAGCGGCCCCCCTCCTTCGAGGCAGGTGGCGAGTACGGGGCCACCCCCAACCCCTACCTCTGGCTCAATGGGCAGGCCATGACCCCGCAGCCCTACCTGCCGGGCCCCAACGCCAGCCCCTTCCTGCCCCAGGCCTACGGGGTGCAGCGGCAGCTGCTGCCCGGTGTGTCCGGCGTGGGGGGCGGCGACCTGGGCTGGCTGCCCATCCCATCGCAGGAGGAGCTGATGAAGCTGGTGAGGCCCCCCTACTCCTATTCGGCCCTCATCGCCATGGCCATCCACGGGGCGCCCGACAAGCGCCTCACCCTCAGCCAGATCTACCAGTACGTGGCCGACCACTTCCCCTTCTACAACAAGAGCAAGGCCGGCTGGCAGAACTCCATCCGCCACAACCTGTCGCTCAACGACTGCTTCAAGAAGGTGCCCCGCGACGAGGACGACCCAGGTAACGGGGAGGCGCGGTGGCCGCTGCGTCCGCAGCCCCTGGCGCCCCCGGGAAGGCTCGCCGCCTCCCTAACATCCCATTCTAGAAAGTTCTAAATCTGACCATGCGCCCCCCAAAACCGGGGGTGCTGAGGGGAGTCAGCGGTGAAGGAGACCATGGGCCCTGGAGGCAGATTGGGGTTTCCATCGTGGCTGGGCCACTGCCCAGTCCGTGACCTCGGATGGTTAGATCCCCAAGCCTCAGTTTCCCCACCTGAAAAGCAGGGATGGTAACCGTGCCTCCTGCGAAGGCTTGTGGCCGGGGCACGGGGTCATGCCCGCCAGGGTGCGGTGCCTGGGGGTGCCCCAAGGTCTGCAGCGGTGGCTGATGGGCCTGCACCCCCAGCAGCAGCTCGTAGCCAGTCCCGGGGGGTGAGAGACGGAAATGGAAACCCAGAGGGACCCGGGGCTGCTGGGAAGAGATGGGGCGTTTGCTGAACAGCCACCAAGGGCCACGTCCTGCTGCCGCCCTGGTTACATCACCTCCTTTCATGCACCGCTGCAGGCGGCTCCCGGGAAGCCCATTCTGCAGATAAGGCAAGTAGCAGGCGGGAGACGCCCACCCGCCCGCTCGCTCTGCAGGATGGAGGGATTGGCTGGAATGCGACCTGAACGCAGGCCTCTGACACCAGACTGTGGGCCTGTCCTTCTAATGGTGAATTTCTCCAACGCAGAGATGTGGAGAGCGTAATGTACTGAATGCGTCTCCACCTCCAGAATGAAAGTCCGCTCAGGCCCCATCACAGGAAGCCAGGAGACAGTGTGTGTGTGTGGGGGGGGGGAACCCAGCTCCACCCACCTGGAGGCTAGTAGGGTGGCAGCGTGTGTCCCTTCAATAGCCAGCCGTAGCCTCGGGCCGAGAGACAGACAGGCAGGCAGAGTTCAGACCTAACCGGGGCCCTCAGACTCCCCAGTCACACACCTAGCACCTTGCTTTCCACTCAGCCTGAGGACGAAGGGCAGGTTCAATGGACCCACTTCTCAGACTAGGAAGCTGAGGCTCACCCAGAAGCCCTCCGTCAGTGAGGAGCAAAGTGGAGACTCAAGTCCATTGCCCAGGACTTTGGGGGGAGCCCTGCCTTTTTCCCCAATGTCCTTCCTCAGCTGCAATGGAAGCACGCCTCCCCCCCCCCCAGCCCCACTCCAGCCCCAGTACTTGAACTTCTGAGACTCTGCTGTGAGCAAGATCACAGCCCCCGCCTGTCTGTCTGTGAGAGCTGAGCAGCGAGCGGGTGGAACCACTTCTCCTTCTCAGTTCTCTGCCTCTCCGGGTTGTTCCCTGTGTGTTGATTTGACGGTGGGAGGAATAAGAGCAAAGCGCGGCATCTCTCTGTCCCTCTCTCACCTCCCCCGCTTCCGCACAGGCAAAGGGAACTACTGGACCCTGGACCCCAACTGTGAGAAGATGTTCGACAACGGAAACTTCCGCAGGAAGAGGAAGAGAAAGTCGGACGTGTCCTCGGGCCCCGGGGAGAAGCCGGAGAGCGGGCTCCTGGCGGGCAGCCCCAAGAGCGCGGACGCCCAGGACATCTTGGAAAGCACCTCCCCAGGCTCCACCGGCTCCCCCGAGCAGCGCCCATCCCCTGGGCCCGCGGGCACCCCCTGCCTCAACGGCTTCCTCTCCTCCATGACATCCTACGTGAGCGGGGCCAGCCCGGCCAGCCGCCCTGTGGCCACACCGGGACTGAGTCCTGAGCCGGCAGACAAGATGGGGCAGAACTTGGGGAACTTCAACTCCTACACCCCCCTCACCAGCCTCGGGGGCCACGGGGCCGGGGGCGAATGGGCCAACCCCATGCCCACCAACGCCCTGGGCTACGGAAGCTCCGTCCTCAACCAGTTCAGCCCCCACTTCTACAACAGCATCAACACGAACAGCGTCCTCTACCCCCGGGAGGGCACCGAGGTTTAGACTGCACGGTCCCTGAGCCACAGGGACCTGCCCGAGGTCCCCCAGCTGCCCAGACAGACAGACACAGGAGGCTCTGAGCAATTCCTCCTGTTTCCGGAACCCAGTACTAATCTCCGTGTCACCCACACCTGGACACATACCCACAACTCGGCACTGATCCTGGCGCCTGAATGACAGTCACCAAGGCAGCCTTTTGTTGAGCACTTACTATGTGCCTGGAGCCGTACTGGGCTCGGAAGGCCTAATCACACTTACTCTCTAGTTACCGTGAGGGGGGTCCTCTGAAGCTCCTCACTTGACAGATGAGAAAACTGGGTCATACGAACTGGTGAGTGGCAGAGCCAAGAGTCAGGTCCTGGGGGACCCACACTTTTGGGGCCAACGGAGGGAAGGGTGGAAGGATTGACCGAGCAGCAAGGGAAGGTCCGTGTGAAAGCTGGTTGTGACGAGCACAGCCGTTGCCTCTGGCCGTCCGTCAGAACCATCCCCAGGCACATGCTGTCCTGGTCCAAGTCGCCCCAGTTTCCCTGCAGCACCCCTTCTGCTGCCACGGGAGGTGGGAAACCCAGGCCATGCCCCCGCAAACAGGCACCATTGTCCCAGACCTGGAGACCTCCAGCAGGGCAGGGACAGGAGTGGTGCCCTCCCAAGCCTCCCACCTGGTTCTCCCCACCCGCAAACCCTCGCAAAGACCAGCTCCCTGTGTGCACATCATGGGCCACTGAGCGGGCGGCAGCTGAGCCTTCCAAGAGAACAAAGCCGGAGACCCGCTTCCCTTGCCACAGCCCGAGAAGTGAGCGTCTGAGAACAGGCCTCGTGGAGGGGCCTCTCCCGCCAGGGCCCGAGAGCAGCTCCTGGACTACTCTTGCTTCCCTATGTACTTCCCATGCTTCCCTATGTACTTCCCACGCTTCCCTATGTACTTTCCACGCTTCCCTATGTACTTTCCACGCTTCCCTATGTACTTCCCACGCCTGTGATCCTTCCTCACAGCACACCCTGGGAAGTGTTTTTTGTTTTGTTTTGTTTTCTTACTTTCTTTTTCATTAAAACAAACCAACAGAAAACTGTGTGCGTCCCTTCCTTGTGGGTTTCCTTGTCCCTGGGCCGCCAGTCGACTCAACTGGGGGCCAAGGACAGCCTGCAGCTGCGGCTTCAGGGACCGCAGGCAGAGCCAGAATGGGTGCAAGCTCTCTCCCTCCCACACTGGTGTGCAGACAGGGCAAAGGCCCCAAGGGAAAGAGGGGAGCTTGCAGGGATGGGGTAGGTGTGGAAGGAGCCCATCTCTCCTGACACAGACTCTGGCCTGGGCATCGCCCAATCTTGGCAGCTCACGTGGCCCTCGTAACTGTGCTCGGGCCAGTTAACCCTCCTCGCAGCCCCTTGAAGGGTGGGCCTGGCCATTAACAGTTGGGGAGACTGAGGGTCAGGGAGGTTGAGCAACTTGCCTGAAGTCCCCAGGCTGTTTTCACCCGGGTCTTCTGACGCCTGCACCGCATCACACCGCAGTGCAGCCTCTGACGTGGCTAATGCTGCTGCCGGGACAGCGGTACCGCGGGCTCCAGGTTCCGAGGGCTGTGGGCAGGCGCTGGGCCGAGTGCCAGGCAGAGGGAGAGCTTTTGTCCTCACAACAGCACACGAGTGTGTGCCCTGGCGATTCGCGGGGGTGCCTGGCACAGCGCATGCTGGGAGTCACGCGTGGAAACTGGAGGTCTTCTGGTTAGAGTCCCCTCCTCAGATATGCACACAGAGGGCTCAAGCCAGGGCCCCCTGACCTCCTACACAGGCCGAGCACAGGCTGCGCACGCTGACCCCTCAGGCCCTGCAGGGCTCTCCCCAGGAAGTAGCAGAGGGGAGGTGAGAACAGTGATGTTAATGATGATGACAGCAGCACTCACTGCAGGTTTACCGTGTGCCAGGCACTGTGTTAGGACTTGACCTGCCCGATGGCGTCTAATCCTCCAAGCCATCCAATGCAATCAAGACGGTTGTGTCCATTTTATAGGAGAGAAAACTGAGGCCTGGAGGGAGGTTCTGTAACTTGATGAAGGGACACAGCCAGGATTCAAACGCAGATTTGTGGATGCCAAGGTCGCAACTTTCATTGGCTGCACCGAGCACTGAGGAGACCAGGACTGACCACCGGAGACCAAATCAGGGAAACTGGGAAGAAGGGACAGAGAGCTCCCTGGAACCGCCTCAGCTTCTTTCCTGGGGAGTCTCTTGCCACACGGATCCTGGCTCTCCAGGCCATGGAGGTGGGTGTGGGTGGCTGAGGGAGGGAAGGGAGGAGGAGGGACACAGTGTCAGACTGTAAGGCCTTAGAACACTTGGGATAGGCTGATGCCTTGCTGCATAGAAGGGAAGCTGAGTCTGGGGGAGGAGGGGACTCCACAAATGTCACCAGGGAGATGAGGTCACAGGCAGAGTTCAAACGCAGGTCCCTGACGCCGGACCAGGATTTTTACCACACTTGACCCCATTGCTACCAAATTTGCCCAAATTGACTCTGCAGTCCCACCATCTCCAATGACAATGTCACTGCCTGCTCCTGAAGCCCCTCCTTTGTCACAGGAGGCCTGGTAGGTGCGGGCTGGGCAGGGCCTGGGTGTGAGGGTCCCGAAGAGAGACCAGCCTCCTGGGAGGAGGTGGCCATTTAGAACCAAGGTCCACTGCACTTCAGCCTCCATTCTTCTTCAGCCCAGAATGTCACGGGCACAGCAGTGAAAGGAATGTCTGTGATGCTCGGGCAGTTCCTGGTCGCAGCGCCAGGAGCTCCCGGAAAGGGAGGTGCGAGAGGCCCTGCTCATGCTGCTGGAGGGCCGGGCCCAGCTTAAGAAGGGGGTCTCCTGGTCAGCTTCCACGGGCTGGCTCTAGACCCCCCTTGTGGCTTTTCTTCCTCTGAGAAAAAAATGAGAGAGAGGGATGGAGAAAGAGGACGGACGGAGGAAGGTATGGAGGCGAGAGGTCTGGGTACCCACCCACCGAGAGGTCAGTTCTGTGGACTGTGCTGGGGGTGGACATTGCATTTATTGGCTCCTGCAGTTTGGCATTGCACTGAAGACATGGCCCCCAACACCACTAGAAGGCCGAAGGAGAGGGCTTCCTGTGTGCTAGGAGCCCAGGGAGGCTGCCTGAAGGAGGTGAGGTGGGAGCCAAAGGACAGTGGAAGTCAACTAGTGCACAGAGGTCTCCAAACCACGGGTTGACACACTCCTCCTCAAACCACCCCGCTTCAAGCCTCCAGCCCTGAATTACAGTCCAAGTTCTATGGGAAGGGGGCAGGGGAGTGTGCCTCAGAGCAGAACACACATGCAAAACATAGGACATTCTTAAGAGAAAAAGGCAGCAGGACTTGGTGACGGAAGCTGCCAGGGGTAGGGGTGGCAGTGAGGGAGCAAGAGGAGTCAAGGACTCCCCAAACTCCTGGCCCAGGAGGCCAGGTGTCCTCCAGCACCTCCTCCCAAGGGCTTCATTGCTGTGAGCACGGAAAGGATACTGTAGAGGCCAAATTACACAGCCAAAGAGGAAATCCAAAGGCAGGCAGGGAACAAGAGCAAGGCCTGTGGGCTGGCCGTGTGACTCATTATTGTTCTCGAAGGCAAGGAGAAGAAGAAATCATTGATGCTGGGTGAAGAAATTGGGCTTGGCTGAGCGGGGCTGTGGGAGACGAGCCTGCTCCAGAATCCCTCGGGGGCATGTGGGTGAGGAGTGAGGGGGAAGGGAGGGGGGATGGGCCACAAACACTTGGAGACATTTTGTCCGAGACTGGGGATGGGAAAACCTACAGGAATGGGTTTGACTTCTCGGGATGGGGGGGGGGGGGGGGGGCATTGGCAACACTCAGCACTGTCCCTGCAGAGGTGCCAGTGTTCACCTGCAGGGAACATCACCTGAGTCCGTCTCCTGCAGGTGAGAAAATGCGGACTGTGAGAGAGAGAGCTATGGAAGAAGGTTGCATAGGCAGGAAGTGGTGGAGCGCCAGCTAAACCTCGGCTCAAGGTCCTGACTCCCAGGGGAATTCCATCCCCTTGAACCACCTTGGTCCTGGGGGTGTGACTTATGCCAAACTGGACCTCCAGTGATCTAGCCACTAGCACGATGTTTGATAAATCTGTATATATAAAAGCCTAAGTGATTGCTCGACCATTCAACCGTTCGACTGGTAGCTATAACGCACGCTGACCACTAAGGGGCAGACACTTAGCGCTCAGGCATGGAAACATGGAACAGACTGATGAAACTCAGAGGGAAGCGAGGAGAGGGGAGGGCGGGAAGAAATTAACCAAAGATCTGCTATGCATACTAGAGGCCCGGTGCACAGATTTGTGCTCTGGTGGGGCCCCTCAGCCCGGCCTGTGGGGATTGGGCTGAATCCATGCATGGGCCTCCAACATCCCCCGAGCGGTCCTGGATTGCAAGAGGGCATAGGCCAGACCAAGGACCCCACCAGTGCACGAACCCATGCACCTGACCTCTGGTATTTATATAATTTTCCATTGGTTCAGTATCAGCTGATCCATCAAGCAACCAGAATTGATTAAGTTTATCTGTTGGGGAGTCATATCAGAGTACAGAAAAATCAATATGCTGCTGATGCATCACTAGGGAGGCACATTTAGGGGGACACTGGACATGCCAGGAGGGGAGGAGAGAGAGAGAGAGAGAGAGAGAGAGAGAGAGAGAGAGAGAGAGAGAGAGAACGCGCAACTGGGTGCCTCCCATATGCATCCTGACTGGGGATCAAACCTGCAACCTAGGTATGTTCCTTGACCAGAAATTGAACCCCAAACTCTTTGGTACACAGGATGATGTTCCAACCAACTGAGCCACCCGGCCAGGACCCCCAAAGTCTTAATAAAAACCTAGGGGTTCCCGAAGGACAGAGCAGCTGCCTGAAGGACAAGCCTCGGGCGGCTGAGGCCACGGCGGCAGGCAGGCCGGCCGGGTGCAGAGCAGCGCGCAGGGCTGCAGCTTGGAAATGGCCTTATCTCTGCTGCGCAGGTGGAGTGTGCCACCTGTTTATGAGTAAACTAATGGCCTGGTCTCAGCTGGAGGCAGGGTAATGGGGCAGGGCAGGCTGGAGAGCACCCAGGCCAGGCTGGCCAAGGTTTAACCCTTTCTCGGCAGCAGCGGGCGACTATGTAAGCGCCCCTCCAATCCAAGGACCCAAACCCTGCTTTTGGCTGGTTCCCTTCAACCCCACTAAGGTCCCAGCAATGTGAAGCTGGCTTTGCAACTTTTGATAACTTTAGAACAGCTGAGAAAAGCACTGAGTCATTACCTACCCAGCAAATGGCCACTATGCCTACTGTGTGCTGGGCACTGTTGGGCTGGAGTTAGGATGTGGTCCTATGTTTTGGGGGCAGGGTTACCATTCAGCCTCTATGACCACAGGATCTTCCTCAGCATAGGGTCCAAATGAACTGACCCATGCAAGCAGAGGCTGGCCCGTGAAAGAAATCTAATCTCTGGTGTAAATCAAAGCCTGTGATTGGATCCATAAACGTTCACGGAGCACTGGTTAGGTAAGAGCCACGGTGCCAGCCCTGTGCGCGGGGCCCCGGTGAGCACTGCGAGATGACCCAGCAGGAAGGTTCTCAATGGTGCCTGGCACGTGATGGCACTTAGTTAGGGCTCATTGGCTCTCCCAGGCGCATGGCTGGGTCCTGTAAGACCAAGCCCCTGCCCTAAAGGATAAACTAGCAAAAGCACCGGTAAGCATCCAACCTCAGACCATCCTAAGGGGAGGCAGCCCCCAGGGAGTTACAGTCCTCCCCTGTGTAATCCTATGTGTAACATCTGCCCTCCCCAGTCCTTTGACTTATGCAACACTTACGTTTTAGCTGCTACTCCAGGTCTCTTCCGTGCCGGGCTGAGGGGGGTAAAAATGGCTGATGAGCCTTGTTTAATTGAAATGCGATTGCCTATCCCCATTTCGCAGATGGAAAGAGCAAGGCAGAACATGTAAGCCTGCACCTGACACGTGTGGATATCTGTGGATGGGGAGAACCTGGCATCTGCCGACAGCCAGCTTGCTGAGGTTGTCCCCACTGGCCTTCCTCCATCAGCCCCCACCCTCCCCCCTGGCTCAGGCTCCCTGAAGGAGAAGACCAGAGGGAGGTGGGGAGGGAAGCCTCATTTCACCTTGGCACCAGGTGAATTCTTTAGGGCAAGAACCAGATGAGCTGGTGGCCTGGATGCTGAGAAGCCGGAAGAGAGAGAGAATTCCCAGCAGGTGTGCCAAAGCCTTGCTGTATTGGGAAATCTCTCCCCTGTCCTACACTGGGCTCTGCACTGCCCTGGCCGCGGCAGACGACCCTCTCCCTGGATGCTGTCTCCCAGCCGGCTCCCACTTGCTCTCCAACTGACTCTCACAAGCTGTTCAGGCTGTGCTCAGCTGGCCCCTCCCATGCTCCTTTACTCTGTTGTGTGAATCCAGCACCTGAGTGACTTGCATAGGCACCTGGTTCCAGTTAATGAATAGGCATGTGAAATTTAAATAAAGAAATGTGAAAAGAATGAATGAATGAATCAATCAATCAAAATTTATTTGTAGACAGGTTGCATGTAAATATCAAAACCATGATTCAGCCCCAGGCCTGCTTCATCTCAAACCCCATGCCGGTGAGCACCTGTGTTCTGTGGGCATGTGTGGGCTGCTGGAGTGTCCAGTAGGTGCAGAGGGCAAGAGGTGGTTGGTAATGGTGAGAGATGCATGTGATCCAGGGATGGCTTCTGGACAGAAAGGCATTCATTCTTTTCATGTTTATTGAGCAGCTTCTATGCCACAGGCACTGAATTGATGCAGTGGAGCCTGAAATAAGACACGGCCTCTGCCCTCTAGTAGTTCACAATTCCAGCTGGATAGATGTGCTGTGGGTGCGGGGTGGGGGGGGGGGAAGCAGGGAGTTTGGATGTAGGAGAAGATAAGCCCAAGGTCGGCTTTGGTCAGCTCAGGGACATGACCTAGTCTAGACCCAGAGGCCTCTGAGTGCACATCAACATGTAGGCGATGTCTCCTGCCCCGAGACTGCAGAGTCCAGTACTGCCTGACTCCCAGCCTCTAGGCTGCCCTGCACAGTCCACAATCACATGAGCCAATTCCTTAAGATCAAGATAGATAGATAGATTGATAAATAGATAGATGATAAGTAGATAGATAGATAGATAGATAAGTAGGTAGACAGATGATAGGTAAGTAAATAGGTAGATACATAGATAATAGATAGATGGGTTGATAGATGATGAGTAGGTAGATAGATAGATGATAGTAAGTAAGTAGATAGATAATAGATGGATTGATAAATTGATGCATAGGTAGATAGGTAGATAGATAGTTAGATAGTAAGTAGGTAGATAGATAGATGATAGGTAGGTAAGTAGATAGGAAGATAGATAGATGGATAGATGGATGGATAGATAGATAGATAGATAGATAGATAGATAGATAGATAATGTATCTCCAGTTGGTTCTACTTCACTGGAGAACCCTGACTGGTATATATTTTGGTTATCATTGCTCCAGAGATCTTTCTAGTTGGAAGGTGTCTCACTCCTTCTTAAGTCTACCTTTAATTCGTCATACTCTTGAGATAAAATCCAAACCCTTCCAGTTGCCTTCCTAGCCTCAGTTTCCCCAATCCCTGGGCCTTCCTCTCCCCTCTGCTTCCTGTGCCCTACTTTAGTCAGCCCGAGCAGTGAGGAGATACTGTGAGGACAAGAGCCCAAGACTCTCAGAACAGACCCCTCTCTCTACATCCCTACAGTTCCTCCACCCACTGCTGAGCAGGTCTTCTAGAACTTTCTAGGACACAGATGCAAGGAGGGCCTGGGCCTGGGCCCTCTGGGTTCAGTCTGAGGTCCTCGGGCATGAGTGTCTGGACTCAGGGGCAGGCAGAGGGAGCCGTGTTTAAGCCAGTCCCTCCCTGGGCAGAGGAGGAACCAGGCTTGGCAGAGCCGCTTGGCATGGCCTCCTTGGTTCCTGTAGGTGGAAGGCCCTGAGCAATTGCGGTTTTTGCTGAGTATCTCGGCCAACCCGGAACCCCAACCACAGCCTCGGCACCAGGCAGCCCCCGACTGGTGGTGATTGTGAAAAAGTAAAACACAGTGACGTCACCCAGGGTGGGGCTGGGACCCGGGCAAGCCCTGCTTTGGGCGCTACGCTGTTGGGGAGCATGGTGGCTGGTGGGCTGGTGACTGCCAGAGGGAAACCCCTGTCCACTAAGCCCGGCTTCTCACCACAGCCCGGGGCTGCAGGCTTCCTGGGGGGCAGGGTGTTGGGTAGCATCCTACTGGAGAACACACGCAACATGCGGCCCAAGAAAAGCCTTGCGCTTTGGAGTCTCACAGCCATGAGGACGCTTGCCCACAGGCATCCATAGAAGAGTGGCCGTGCAGTGCAGTGGTAGGCGCCCAGGCTTGGGAAGAAGACCAGCTCACATTCTAGCACTTTCTCTCCCTTAGCTAGATGACCTTATAGCTCCCCCCCCCCTTTCACCTTGCAGGGCCCCAGCGTGCTGATCTGTGAAACTGGGATAATAACAAGCTGCAGCTGATCCCCCATGAGGCACCACGGCTCCATCCCGAGCCAGGTGTACCCACTAAAGTAACGTGGCCTCAAACCAGCCCCGTGGAGCTTGCGCGCAGATGGAGCTGGGTTGGAAATCTCCAGGAGCACACACCCTCTCTTGGACTGGCTTCCAGATCAATCCCAGCTTTGGAAAAACACCAACCTGCAGTACTGGACACAAGAGGGGGAGACGCCAGATGTGAAGCCCCACAGCCCATGGTAGGTGTCAGCGGGGGACCAACACTGGGCAGGGAAGGCCCCGGCATCTAACTTTCCTGCACACGGCTCACTAGGGGGCAGGAAATGCGAATCGATTTACTGCTTCTTCTCCATCCTGAGAATTCGGTTCTATAAGGCGAGTCTCAGAGAGGTTAACTACCTTGTTCAAGGTCACACAGCCACTCGGCACCAAAGTCAGGATTTGACCTCAAACCCCAAGGCCTGTAAGTGTTTTGCTGTACAACTGGGGTGGGTGGGTGGGTATGTGCAGTGCTGAGTGGTCCAGAAAGGTAATGCTGAGGCCAGGTTTGGATAGGGGGCAGTGTGGTGGCAAGAGGTACCCGTGAGATGGGAAACCATTCAGTCACTCCTCAGCACCTACTGTGTGCAGGCACTGAGGACCTCACGCTCAAGCACAGCACCTTCTCGAGTAGGACTTCAGAGACAGACAGGGGTGCTCTGGGGACTCCGCAGGAATGAGCTTTCCTGCGCACTTCCTTTCTGAATGCCAACACGAAGCCAGCGTGCAGCTTAAAGTAGATGAGCCGCCTCAGAAGTCCCTCGTTACGCGCAGAACTGACTTGACCTGAGATGCAATGGGATGAGATCTTAGAGGAACTTGTAAAGGAGGTTGGGGGTACCCACCTGACCTCAGCACCTGCTTGAAAGGGAGTCTGAGTGCACTAGTTAAGGCCAGAGGACTGGCTCATGTGCGGCTGAACCCTGGCTCTACTGCCTGTCAGCTGTGTGACTTTGAGCTAAGCCCTCACCTCTCTGAGCCTTACTTTCCTCCTGAAGCAGGGAGCATAACCCTGTACCACAGAGCCCTGAAAGGAGTAAAGGAGATAGTGCCTGGGGAGCTTTTGGCTCCGTGGCTGCCGAGCAGCAAGCCCATTCGAGGCCCGCTGTGGCTTTACTAGCAGCCTTGTGCCCCAGCCCAGCCCAGCCCCTGCCCCGGGTCCTCTGTGCGGACAATCAGCCCTGTGTGAGCCCCACACATGGGGTGTGGGGGGAGGTACCTGCCCCCAGGGCCTGTGTCCTGGAATTGTCCTTCTTCCCAGCCCAACAGAGCTGCTTCCTTCACAATCAGACCTTCCCTTCTCTGAGAAGCCAGCTCTGGGCCCCGGGGGTTCTGGCAATAAGGGGTCACAGTCAGCAACCATATCAATTTTGTCACTGTCTCTTCTACCCTCAAGTCTTCAGAAGCCAGGAGAGGATTTCAGCCTCAAAACCTACAACTCCACTCTCGAGACTATCCCCCGTGTCCCTGTCTGAGCAGCCTCAGCTACCTGGAATCCTGACCCAGCCCACACAATTCCACCTCTGAGCCATGGCTTGTGCCGTCCCCACCACCTGATGCCCCCAGTGCGTCCGCCGAGGGCCATAGGCCCTGAAATGGGATTTTATCAATCATTTCCCATATTCAGGTGAGCCAACTGAACCCCAACACCTTAGGTGACACCCCCATCCCCCTATCCTCCACCAAAACAGTAACCAGGCAACCAGACAGCCTGGCGTGTGGGCTTTACATCCCCTCTCTCACTAGCGGCACCAGTGTATGGAGTCAGCTTTGTTCTCTTCCACCTGCAGATGAGGACGCCAGGAGTGTAGTAATGGGAGCACACGTGTCAGGTGTAGAGATGGCCCTGCAGCCGGAGCCCTGGGGATCCAAGCCTGTGCCTGAACTGCCTCCCTATGCTGATTCCTGGGAAAACTCCATTGAATGGTGTCCTGATTGGGGGGCATGCTCTTCTGGGGTGCAGCATCAAGAAATGAGGGTCTCAGGAGGCGCCCAAGGAAGGTGGGCAGCCCTTCTTCCCTGCCATCCCCTCTACTGACATTTAGATGCAGTAAGATTCCTGGACCCAGGGAGACGGGGTGACCAGGGGTTCTCACAGCCTCCTTGCCAAGCCCCTTACCATCCTGACCAGCCAGGGCACACTCAGAGCCCAGGTTGCCACCCCAGGGGCCCCAGACAACTGGTTCCTGTGTGGTGGAGGGGGCTCACTTCTTTAGAGCAGCAGCTCTGCAAACAGCTGCCAGAGCTTACAGCCCAGCAACTCTACTTGCCAGCTCTGAGCCCTGGGGCAAGTGACTTAGCCTCAGTGTCTTCACCTGTAAAATGGGAATAATCATTGTATCCATCGGAAGATGCTAGGTCGGAGGTGGGAGTGTGTTTTGTTTTGTTTTTCCTGATGTGAAGCCAAGCATTCATAAGGAGCCTTGCTTTCCTCGGATGTGGCTGCGGCCAGGGATGTGGAAACAGACCCAGGGCCAAGAAGGGGACGGCCAATTCCAGCAAGCGCCCTGCCTGGTGGAGGAGGGGCAGCTCAAGATGCGGAGGCCTCTGTGCCAGTCAGTGTGTGGGCCCCTGTGGGCCAGGTGCCTATTTTCATTATCAAGGACACATTCCTGAGATTCTTTGGTGACCAGGCACTTATTACAGGAGAATCAAAGCACCAAAGGAAAATACTCATTTGAGGCTGAGGCCTGGATTTTTTCATTTTCATAATTGGCCGTTGGGTCTGACCGTCCTGGGGGTGCAGGCAGAAGGGAGGCGCTGGACAAAGTCTCTCTATGGGAGTCCAGTCGCCCATGGGGAAAGGCGGGCCGGCACCCGCCCAGATCTGCAGGGCAGCCCACAAGGCCCTCCGAGGTCCTGTTGTCCATTCCCCGGCCACTCGCTTGGCATCATCAGCTCCGAGGCCAGAGGGACAGGTGTCTGAGTGCTGAGAAGTCTGAGCAGAAGGGCCTCGGCAATTAGTGAACTGCCCTGGACTCTCCCAAACTGCCCATCTCTCCAACCCTGAGGCTCTCAGCTACAGGGTGATTCTCTCTCCCCCGCCCCCCACTGCCCTCCATGGGACATTCATCACCACTTGGGATAGAGAGGAAGGAATGGGTGTACTGGCCAAAGAGGCTTTTAAACACCCTACAGAGCATGGGACAGCCTTCCACGCTGAAGAATGATCCAGCCCCAAATGACCAGTGTCAAGGATGTAAACCCTGGCTCTGGCCTGAATCCCTTGCCGAGAGCTAGCACCCATTTTCCCAGTTGGAGTTCGTGAAACTGTAAGAGGGCAAAAGGGCAGTCACCTGGCCTATGTCCCTTAGGGAGGGGAGACATGGGGAGTACACGGCTCCTCACCCCAGTGGTGCAAGGTAGGAGTGACAGGGGGATGGAATCCAGCAGAAATGGGTCAATAGGTGGGCTCCACTCTTGGCTGGGGAGCCTTAGTAAGGCCGATCCATGGGGCTGAGCCTGTGAAATGAGATCGTAGCTCCCACCTCCCAGGGAAGGTGTGGGTTTAGCGATGACGTCTGCCAAGTGCCTGGTGCACACCTGCTGCAGGGAAGGTTTCCCTGCACAGAGTGCCTCCTCCCCCCCATCTTTCCACAGCGTTCTCCTCTGCACCTTCTCCCCCATGACCTCCTAAGCCTCATCCTCTCCCCCAACTGCCCTGGGTGCTTCCACCTTTCTGCCTCTGCAAATCCTCCCTGCACCCAGGCCACTCTCCCTCAATAGCCCCGGCAGCCCCCACCCGGGGTCCCCCTCCCAGCCCAGCAGAGATGCCTGATGTGGCCACACGCTGGCTTCTGTGGGTTGTGCCTTGCTTTAGAGGGTGTGGCATATTTTGGAGTAGGTGAGGTGTGTGAGTGAGGTGTATGTGTAGGTCGGCACGTGTACTGGGCATGCTTGTGTGTAGGTTGGGGTGTGAGTGTACGTTTCCTGTTTTGTGTGTATGCACAACGCCTGAGACTGCCTCCTTTTTCTTATGTTTCTTCCCAGCCCCTGTAGGACACATTGCACTATGCTGGGCTCCTTAGCTGTAGAGGGTCCCCTGGGGAAGGGAAGCTAGAGAGATGGGTCTCTGGATCTCAGAGCGGATCTTCTCCCCTGAGAAGCGTGCAGGAACCCAGGCCACCACAGGCCTCCCTGCCTTCCCCACAACCTCCCATGCTCCTCCTCTGAGCACTGACTCCAGCTAAGCCATGTCCTGGACACCTGGACAGAGAGATGAACCACACATGGCCCCTGACAGTCAGCTCCTATTCCAGTAGGGAGCTCTCAGGCTGCTGGTCAACCAGGATGTGTCAGGCCTGCAGTTCCTGCTTTTAAAGGGTTAAAATACTCCGTAAGGACTAGTAAACAGCCACTGGCCTGGGCCTCTGAAGCCCCCTGATTCCCACCATCCAGGAAGTGACAGGTTGACCGCAGGCTCTGCAGCAGCTCCTGGCTGTGCTGGCCTCCTAATTGGTGAGGCCCCTGCCATGCAGTCCTTAAATATTTTTCAACACCCCTGGAGACAGATACACCCTCATGCTGCCAGTGGCTAAGTGCTGCGCTGGTATTCAGGGAGCCGCTAACTCTGCCTGAGAGGTTGCAAAGAAATCTTCAGGAAGAGACAAATTCTTCTGTGGGGTCCTGCTGCACCAAGAGGAGCTGCAGGGAGATGCGGAGGGGGAACGGCTTACGGCCTGGAGAGCGCCAAGGGCAGAGGCGGGAAGGTGTGTGGCAGAGCCTCTGGCCAAGGCTGAGGAGTGCGAGGGTGCTTGAAAAGATTGTCAGGACACTGGATTGGAAAGGGCCTTGAATGCCAGGCGAAGGAGCTGCAGTCACCCTCAGCAATCCCCAGGGCCCCTGGGCTAGGGCCCAGACCCAGGACCAGCTCCATAGTTGGTGGGGCCCAAAGCAAGCTAAGAATGGGGGCCCCCTGTTTAAAAATGATTAAGAATTTCTGGGCAGTGACAGCAGGGCAGTAAACAAAAGGCAGGAGCACAGGCCCTGCAAACCTGCACAGCTGAGGGCCACCGGGGCGGGCGCTGCCCAGGGCCACTGGTCTGACGGATGTCCTGCTGGGATGTAGGAGGCAATGGCCTGAGCCCAGCGGGCGTGGGGAGGAAGCAGGAAAGGCCTCTGCAAAATGCCAGCCGAAATGCCAGCCTTGCTGGAGATTAGCCCTTCCCTCGCAGGAGATCAGGTTACCCCTCCAGATGCACTGCTTTCAGGCCATTCACTAATCAGCACTTGTCTCTTTGTGCGCTAACTCCTCAACCTGCTGACCCGCCGCTGTACAAACACACCAGGCAGGTGCCCCAGAGGACCCGAAAGCCTGCTTCTGGTAAGTGCTGGCCCCAACCACTGCCCAGTGGCTTGGGACCGTGCCCGGAGCCTGCCCAGCCCCAGCTGGAGAGGGACCCAGGATCCCAGCGACTCTGGAAAAGTCACCGGGTCACATTGCCAATGACGCCCTCCCAGAGATGAGATAAGGAATGAACAGGGCCCAACTGTCCTTCGGATGCAAATAGAGGCCAAAATCAAAAAGCTCCTCTTCTGGAGGTTAATGGAGTCATTTGGTTAAAAGTTGAGAAGCATTTCATGGCAACCTCTGTCCCCAGAAACCTGCCCTCGGTATTTGCATATGTTTTGAATGAAAATTGTCAGGATCATGCAAATTAGATAGCTAAATGCACCTTATCAGATGATTATCTGGGGCATCTTGGGGGAACAGGCCAGAAACACAAGTCGGGGCTGAGGCCCTTGTGTGGGTCTGGGCCTCAGTGATACTATCTGACAGGCCCCGGCTGATAAGCGGCCTTCTCCATTTCACCGGCCCCTCGGGTGACGGGCAGTCACCTGCTTGTGGTGGGACCTGGGACAAAAATAAAGGGCTCTTTATGTGCCTCATGGTTCCATGAGGTCAGGCGTGAGGAGCAGGGAGAGGGTGTGCCTGCCCCCAGTGAGGGTGCCCATGGTTGATCCGCGGCTTTATAAAATGTGAAGGACTCCTGTCAGCCATTTCAACCTCCAGTCTGTGGCTCTGTCTGCTGTGGTTCCAAGTAATACTTACCTTTGGGGAAAATGATATGGAAGGAAATACATTATTTTTTTAATGGATCACATCATCCACATCATGTAGGTTGTTTGCAGGAAAATAGCTAAAATACAGATCTGAACCAGCAGATGAAAGATTGCATAATTCTAAAGCTCCCATCATTTGGCTGCCCAGAGAGTCACCACCATTAGCTCACCTCCCCCCGATCCGTGCACAATGTCCCTGACATTCACTGGGTGCGCCTTGCCCCCAGTTAGGACTGTCCCTCACATCCCTAGCTCCCACCCATGACTTGCCATGTCCCATTCTGACAGCCAGAAGCTCCCCTGCCCAACCCCAATATTTGTGCACACGCCTTGGGCAAGGGACGTTGGTAGTACCACGCTCACAACTTTCCCAAGCATGGCCCCGGGCAGGCTGAGATGAGGAAGATACCCTTGGGAGCTTGCTGGGGTTTGAGACCCCAGCAAGGAAAGAGCCACCCTCCAGTCCTCCAGTTTCCAGGTGAGAATTTGCATTTTCCTTTCCAAAGACCCCTTAGCAGTACCCTCTGCCCTGCACAGCTTAATCCACCCGGCCTACTGATAGTTTCTAAGTTTGTCACTGCAAGCTTAAATGGCGGTTGTTGCAGGGGAAAACCATAAACTTATTTTGTACAAAGTTTATTTAGCTGGTATTACATACCCAATATTGGCAAGCATTATGTCACAGGGGTAGTAATAGAGATAGAAGATCTTCAAATCTGCTTACAAAAAAGGCCATTTATTTTCATATCAAACTGCTTGATATGTTCAAGGCTTAAGGCATATGGACAAGGAAGCCTGTATATGCTTTAGAGGAAGATTCTCGGGGGGTAAGGGGGGAGAGGAACAGGAGTGTTTGGGATTCTTGTGTGGTTAGGGAAGGTTCCCCAGGCGTCACTAATATGACTCAGGGAGCTGCCTCCCGCCCTGGACCCTGGGACGTGCACATCTCCTGTAATAAAAGTGATAACGATGATCTAAATGGCACTATCACACTTACCAGGGGCGTACACACGTCCTGACAGTGCTGAGGTGAGAATGTGGAAGTAATGAGGTTAAGTGGGATGATCGACGTCTGACACAGAGCAAGCGTTCACTTATTGAGAGCTGTTACTGTCAGCTCCCTTCCTTCTCATAACAGCCACCTCACGAGACATTTTATCTGCGAGAGCCCTGCAGCTCCAAGCAGTTCCCAGCCTGCCGTGGACTGCAGCAGCTAGCAGGAGGGAGGCTGAGATTTGGACCCAGGTCCCCTGCCAGCCACGGTATGTTGACCTGACAGCTTTGCAGGAATTTTCTGGCTGAACGAGAGAAGACATTAGCCCGTGTCTCCTCTTAATTTCCAAAGTGCTTTGTCAGGCTTGTTTCTATAGATTCTGCATGACTCAGCATTTTCCAGAAATCGTCTTGCGTCCGATTGTGATTTTTCACCTCTTTGGCTTTGGTTTGCGAGGAAACGACTCAGAATATATCTTTTCCTGTCCAGCTTCAGTCCAACCCTGCTGACGTACGCTCGACTTTCTCCCCCAAGCTCTGCCTTTTACATTTGGATCAAAGCCCAATGTGTGGCCTAAATTTGAAAGATGTCACTTAGGCGGACTTAGGGTTGTTCAACGAAAGTCTTTGAATATTCATTGGAGAGAAGGAAAAGGCAACGCGTGCTTTGGTCCGAGAGCCCTTCAGTTAGGGGGGGTCACTGTCACCCTCAAGAGCCTTCCTGTATCTGTCCTGGCACAGTTCAAAACTCCATCCTTGCCTTCAGCAGAAGGCACACGGGGTATGGGGGCGACCCCCAGACTGCACTAGGTCCATTTGCATTTGAATGAATTGCCACCATTCAGAACTGGAGGAATTTCACAGATGATGCCTAAGTGCTGCTTCTGTTGGAAAAAGGTCTGGAAGATGTAGAAACACTAGGGGGCATTTTGAGCCCCTGAATGACAGCTCTCCCTGGAGACGGACACATGCCCTTTCCCAGGTTTGCTTAGTCATGCATGTTACCATGAGATCCTGCTGTAATGCTGGGCAGGTCCTGCCAGCTACCCGGCCCTGGGATCAGGGACAAGTCATCTAAGTGCCATGAGCCTGGGCTTCCTCATGGCTGCCTCTTAGCCACCCGAGTCAGTCTGGACTTTCCAGTCCCATGAACCTCCAACGATGGCATCGGACCATTCGTCCAGCTCTCCCTTGCCCAGAATGCAGAGCCCAGAGACAGGGACCCCCTGTGACACTGAGCGCGAGAGGACCAGGAGCAAGGCCTGCGACCTCCATGTGGCCGGGACTGAGACTGCCTGGCCTTTGTCCTCCGGGACAGCAGCTCTCATTTTCTTCCTTGAAAAGCCACCAGGACCGAGCACTTCCAGAAACAGCCCGGGGCTCTGAAGGGTGATGTGACCTGTCCCCTGCCTCCAGGCAGGCCATTAGCACCATTTCAGGGCAGACTTTAGGGCTTTGCGCCTGTGAAATAAGAAGAAAGGAAAGAAGGAAGGAAGGAAAGAAGAAGAGAGGAAGAGGGGGAGGAGGGGAAAGAAAGGGACTGTTCTGATGAAAAATACAACAGATTTTGCAACATTCACGTAATTTAAATCTCAACAACAGGCCTGCAGTTCCATCGCGACAGCAAATACGCTCGTTAATCTCTGTCCATATCCACATTAGATTGTCGCCATAAACACAGTTGACCTTTGCTGAGAGGGTGCCAAGTAGACCTACAGAATGTTCGAAAACACGGTTGGAGCGGGGGTGGAGGGTTGGGGAGTGGGGGAGGGGAGGGCGGTTAACACAGGACTAAAAGGCAAGCTGAAATGCACAGAGCGGCCGGCCCAGCATCTGCCTGTGTTCCTTCATTTCTCCCTGGCTAAATGGGAACAGGAGGCACAACCCCCTCAAAGGTGAGAATCCCGTAAGTCAAGCATGTAAGGCGCTCAACATAGCCCCTGACACAACCCTCAACAGGCGTGAGCATGTTGGCCGGGCAGTCATGCTTCAGTTCAAGCGCATTTCATGCGATAGAGCCAATCCTAAGGGGAGCTCTGAGGCTCTACGTTAGAAAGCGAGCCTTCCCTCCTCATCCTGGCTGCTGCGCCTGTTTTGTTTTCACTCGCTGACTCCCCTTTGGTGGGTTTCCAACACGACCTCATTTGCAAAGATGCATTTGACACCAAATATTTCACAACCATCCAAATGCGTAATTGGGGCCGATTTGTGTGGCTGCAGAGTCATGTGTGCCCCTTCCATGCTACGTGTGAAGCGCCTGCGGGTGGAGGTGCCTCTCAGACCTCCCAGTGTGGAGACTCATCCCCAGGTTAAAGCAGGGACCCTGGTTCTTGGGGTGGTTGGGCTGGAGATCCTGCTCTTTCGGGGCCCGTGCTTGGAGCAGCAAGAAATGCAAACATAGTAACTGTCTTGTTTGGAGATGAGGCTTCCCTAGAACCTGAAAAGCTGGAGGGATCCAAGCTGACGATCACTCTATGGCGGTCATTGGCCCCTGCACTTGTTGTGTGGGACTCACTCAGAGCCAGGTGACACTCAGTTAACACAAAACCTGTACCAGGTCGTAGCACAGAGGGCTGGCTCCAGCCCTTCACCTGCTCCTCAAGGTCCGAGAAGGTAAAAAGGCCCCAGAGGCCTGTGTTCTTTCTCTCCTCCCCCAGCACCCAGGCCTTGCTGGGAGCACAGTCCATGCCCTGGCCTCCTCCACCAGGACTCAGGCCCTGCTGGGAGCACAGTCCATGCCCTGAGCCTCCTCCCCCAGCACTCAGACTCTGCTGGGAGCACAGTCCATGCCCTAAGCCTCCTCCCCCAGGACCCAGGTCCTGCTAGGAACACAGTCCATGCCCTAAGCCTCCTCCCCCAGGACCCAGGTCCTGCTGGGAACACAGTCCATGCCCTGGCCTCCTCCACCAGACCCAGGCCCTGCTGGGCAGGCAATCCTCAGCCATGAGCTCAGCCAGTGATTTTCCATGTGGTGACAAGCAAGCCTCTTTCTTCTGGGCCCTCCGTCTCCCATCCCTCAGGTAGAGTTTTGAATCGGGTCCACGGTTTCCAACCTGGAAGGTCCTGAGAATCACCTGGGAAGCTGGATAAAATCCTGATCTCCAGCCCCAACCCTGATCTAGATTTTTGGATATCAGTGGGAACGAGGGCAGGGGAGAGCTCAGAACAGAGTCTGCTGAGATGTAGACTCTGGCAAGGGGAAACCTACGTGTGAATGAAGCCAAGTTTACAGGGAGGAGGAGCTAAAAACCTGGGACCTACATGCCTCCCCACTCCTCACCCCTGTTTAATAAACCACAGGGATCGGAGGGGGTTCTCCATCAGCCTTCCCCTTCACACTGAGGGCTAGGGGGAGGTTGGGCCACCCCTGTTCTGTTTGCTGTAAACACCAGGGGCTGCTGCTCAGACCTCCACTAATCCTGGCTCTGCGCCTCCCAAGCCTGAAGGCCGCCCCCTCCTCAGCGCCTGCAGCCTCCTTTGGCCCCAATTCCCTCTGCTCTGCCCACTTGACCTTTTCCCCACCCTGTCTCAGGCAGGAGTCTTAGTTACAGGAGAGGGATACTCCAGGCAAACTAACTTCAGGGGGAAATAAAAGGACAAACCAGAAAACCATAGGCTCATACAGCCAGGGAGAGCTTTCAGGGGGGCTGGAGCCAGGACTCCTGGGTGCCCAAAGGTCAGGAATGAATGGGTGGACTGAGGGCTGAAAGCTGTGAGTCTCAGGAACAGAGCAAGCCCTGCCCGAACACCGGGGAGAGGAGGACACTGAGGCGAGCGGCTAAACCTCCCGTGCTCCGCCAGGGAGCACCGTTCCCAGACGACCTTTCAGGCTTCCTCTTCCTTTGATACACACCTGCCCACAGCCTCTCTCAGAGAACAGGGGGAGCCTGTACTTTCCTGGTTACATCCTTGCATGGAGATCCCGCCTTGTGAGTAACAAGTGCCTTCAGGAGGCTGTCTTGGGCTCAGGGTGATGCCCCAGGAAGCCCCCCTTTGTCGATTGCTCATCTGGGTTCCACAGGAACAAGTTTCTGGCTCCCATTCTCAGCATGGATCCCATTCCAGGATCCTTCCATCTCCCAGCATCCCTCCATATGCTAGAATCCCTCCATCTCCCAGGATGCCTCCACCTCCTAGAATCCCTCCACCTCCCAGGTTTCCTCCATCTCCCAGGATCCCACTGTCTTCCAGGATCCTTCCATATCCCAGGATCCCTCCACCTCCCAGAATGCCTCCATCTCTCAGGATCCCTCCATCTCTCAGGATCCCTCCATCTCCCAGGATCCCTCCATCTCTCAGGATCCCTCCATCTCCCAACATCCCTCCATCTCCTAGAATCCCTCCACCTCCCAGGTTTCCTCCATCTCCCAGGATCCCACTGTCTTCCAGGATCCTTCCATATCCCAGGATCCCTCCACCTCCCAGAATGCCTCCATCTCTCAGGATCCCTCCATCTCCCAGGATCCCTCTATCTCTCAGGATCCCTCCATCTCCCAACATCCCTCCATATCTCAGGATCCTTCCATCTCCCAGCATTCCTCCATCTCCCAGGATCCCTCCATCTCCCAGCAACCCTCCATCTCCCAGGATCCCTCCATCTCCCAGGATGCCTCCACCTCCTAGAATCCCTCCACCTCCCAGGTTCCCTCCATCTCCCAGGATCCCACTGTCTTCCAGGATCCTTCCATATCCCAGCATTCCTCCATCTCCCAGGATCCCTCCATCTCCCAGCATTCCTCCATCTCCCAGGATCCCTCCATCTCCCAGCATCACTCCATCTCCCAGGATCCCTCCACCTCCCAGGATGCCTTCATCTCCCAGGATCTCACTGTCTTCCAGGATCCCGCTGGCTTGGAACCCTGACAGCTTCTCTCTCGCTTTGTGGAGCAAGCTGATCACTTCCCAAGAGTGAGGTTCAGTGGGATTTCTGGGGCAAACAGACAGGTGGTGGGAACGAGGTGCCAGGCATGAGCAGGAGGAACAGGGTGGGATCCATGTGAGTGGTTAAGACCTTGAGCTCTGGGGTCCGAAAGACCACGGTTCCACCGCCTGGCTCCACCACAAACCAACTGTAATACTTTGGGCAAAGTCCTTAATATTTCAAAACCTCATTTCCCAAACTGTAAAATGAAGATAACAATGTACCTTGTCATGACAAATTTCAAGGTTAAATGATCCGGCACTGGGGAAATGCCAAGTGCTACGGACGCTGGTGGATAAGCATTGCTTGCATTATCTTGTAATCAGTCTTGCCCACTAGACTGTGAGCTGCCGGGTGTGGGGGGGCGGGGCCAGGAACCCAGGCAACTGAGACAGCGCCTGGGCCATAGTAGATGTTCATCGATTACCTGTTGAGAACATGTCAGACAAGGCAGAGTGGAAATTACACCTTCTGTTATGTTATTGTGTCAGTTTCTATTCCTATCTTTCTAACTAGATTGAGGTCCTAGAGATCACAGAGAACCCTTATTCCTCTATGTATTCCTAGTGCTTAGCACATAACCTCTCTGAGTCTCAGTTTTCTTACCCATAAAATGGGAATCTAATTCCTAATTGACAGGGTTTGTGAGGGTAACATGACTAGATCACTTTGCACGGTGCCCAGCACACTGCAATTATGGAAGCTGTGGTCATAACCAACTGGCATAATGGCGTCACCTCCAGTGTCCAGGGCTGAGCAGGGGCTGCAGGTGAAGGCCAGCTTCCTCTCTCTCCCAGGGTGTGGCCATTTGAGTTGATTGGTGAACAAGCTTAGGGAAAGCTCACCTTTTACTCGATGCTCATCTCCTATACACTAGGGACCACGCTAAATTCTTGACAAGCATTAGCTCCTTAAATGTGAGGCACAGAGCACCTAGGTAACTTGCCCAGGACCGAACAAGTGCTAGGTCATCGAGCTGAGATTTGAACCTGAGCTTCTGACTCCACAGCCGCTGTGATTGAGCTTCAGTATTCGGCTTCTATGAGGCGGGGTTTGCTGACCTCACCACTATCGGCATTTGGGCCCAGATTGATCTTTGCTGTGGGGGCTGTCCTGTGTATTATAGGATGTACCTTTAGCAGCATCATTGCCTCTACCCACTAGATGCCAGGAGCACATCACCCCTCTCCCAACGTGTGACAACCTAAAATGTCTCCAGATATTGACAAACGTCCCCAGATTTCAGAATCACCACTCTGAGGGGACAGCACCTTTCCCCTCTCCTAAGCCAATGGAGTCCCCTCCCCACGGGCACACCAAGGCCATGGGCTCCGGGGACAGGAGTTCCTTGACAGGAACCTGAGCGCTGCTCCAGCTCCTCTGACATGGGAGTGAGCTGGTGGGTCAGCTCCCACTCTCAGCATCCCTTTGCTCATTAGTAATGACCCCCAACATCCACTTAATTGCCAACGCAGAAATGTGAGCATCACCCTTGACCCTCCCCTCCCTCACCACCTCATCTTATCTCTCACCAGTTCTATTGGCACCGCCTCCCGATTAGTGTTCCAATTCATCCCCATCCATTCCCTTCTCCCTCCTCTCCATTCCCTCCCTCCTCAGCTGCCTAGGTTCAGGCTGCCATCCGCCCACCTGTGGGTCGGCCTCACACCCCATGTCTGCCACCAATCTCACACTCTCCAGTCCACGATGATCTTCCGAAAACACATCTGATCCCTCCCTGCCCTGGGTATTCCCTGAGAGCACCCTCTGCTCCTGAAGGAGCTGGTAGATGGTAAAGCCCCCTTAAACTGAGGGCCCTGGCGGGAGGCGTGGATGGAGCCCATGCAGGCACATGGCTCCTGCACTGTGATCACAGGTGACCTGTCTGTCTTCCACCACATGTGAGCTCTGCACAGGCAGGGCCTCTCACACCCTGGTCCTCCGCGTGGCACCCAGCACATTGCTTGCTGAGTAGACTGCGAGTGAACAGACAGGCGGCTGGATTGGGGTTGAGGTGTGTGCCAGGCTCCAAGCTGGGGAGGACAGCCTGAGCCCACAGCAGGCGCTCCTGCCTCAGGGAGGACTCTATGGCCATCTTCTGAGGGGTTTCAGATCCAGGGAGGGGACACGGGAGGGAGATGGACAAGAGGGAGCAGGTGCTTGCTGTGACTGACAGCTCTCCTTGGAGCTAGAACTTTCTCACGGGCACTCCTTCGAGCAGGAGGTCACTGCCCAAGGAGCCTGGACCTGGAGATCTGGGCATGTGATGGCCTTTATTTGGGGGGAAATGCACAGAAGCTACACTGGGTCTATTTGGCAGCCACAGACTCACTCTGCCCAGTGGAGGCTCTTGCCAGAGTGGGGAACAGGTTTGTTCTAGCAGAGGGACTGCAGGGGCCAGCATGGGCATGTCCGTGTGAGCCCTCAGGGCACCCTGCTCCCTCCTTCTCCTGCCCGAGGGAGAGGGCCAGCCAGCAGAACTCAGGGCTGGGGACAGTGACAGCTGCCCCTGCCCAGAGCCAACAGACTCTGTTCCCCTGGATTTTCCACGTGGGCAATTCTCAGATCGGGTCTGATTGTCCATGTGCCTTCAGAGGACTGTGGGGGCAGGGCAGGGCGTTTGGAGTAGCTGTGGGGCTGAGCCACCTGAAGGAGGTGCTCTCCCCTCCCCCCAACACACACACACACACACACACACACACACACACACACACTAACTAACTAACTAAATAACTAGTAGGAGCAAAGGAGCCAACAAGGAGACCGAGCTAGACGAGGGGTCAGCTGAGGCCAGGCCAGGTGAGAAAAGGGGCTGCTTCCTGCTTGGTCTTAAGCCAGGAAGATGCTGACAGTACCCAAATTAAGGCTCCCACTCGGGCTGTAGAATTGGAGGCCCAGAGCCTTTCAATCCGGGCAATTTACTAAGAGCTTCTAGGAGGCAGGTGTCGAGTCAAAGGGAACTGGGCTTCAACTCCAGCTTTCTCCTGTACCATCTGTGTGATCTTGTGCAAGCCCCTTCATCTCTCTGAGCCTCAGCCTCCTCATCTGTAGAATGGGAATTGTCCTGGGGACAAAGGAAACAAAAGATGAGGTGCTCAGCACAGAACCTGGCATGTTGTGCGTGAGCAGGACAACAGGGTTCCCATGCTTACGCCCCCCCCCCCCCCGCCCGCCCTCACACAGGGTAGGGACCTGGAAGAAGTGCCGTCTGGGAGTAGGAGGAAAGGGAAAGGATGGTCACTGCTGGGGCTTCTGTCCATGTCCTGCATGGGAGGCAGCCGCAGGGCACGATGGCTGGTGGGTAATAGATTCACCTGTGCCCATGGGGCAGGTGCTGGGGTTTCCCTGCCAATAGCCATTGGACTCACTAGGTGTGAATGACTGTGCAGCCCGGTTGAACGCACTAGGGCAACGGTTCTCAAACTGTGGGTCGTGACCCCTTTGGCGGTCGAACGACCCTTTCACAGGGGTCTCCTAAGACCATCCTGCATATCAGATATTTACATGATGATCCATAACAGTAGCAACATTACAGTGATGAAGGAGTCACAAAAACAATTTTATGGTTGGGTCCCAACATGAAGGAACTGTGTTAAAGGGCCAAGGAAGGTTGAGAACCACTGCTCTAGAGGAAGAAAATGCTGGAGCAAGGCTCTCTCCCTCTGGGGAAGAAAAAGCAGGAAAGGAAATCGCCAAGGAGACAGGGCCTGACCCTTGAGCTGAGTCCCAGAGGGTCAGTGAGTAGACATTCCTGCCGGGTGGGTTGACGAAGGGAAGGCGCCTCTGGGCAGAAGAAGCACAGCCAGCAAAGGCCAGCGCAGTGGAAGCTCCCAGTATAATAAGGGAAGAGGGTGGGGGTGGGGTGGGGAGAGTCATCTGGGAGGGGAGTGGGGCTGGGTCCAGGGGCCAGTAGAGGTGAGCTTGACTCTCTTGGTTCTTCCTTAACCAGCAAATGTTCTGATCTGGTGAAGAGAGAAGCAGGGGGAGGCTGGACAGACAGAAGGGTCCAGAATTTGAGATGGGAGCTTGTTTGCTCTTTCAACCTCCCTCTCTCTCTCCCTTCTACTCAAATTCCTCTCTCCCTCCCTTTCCCTCCCTCCCTCCCTCCCTCCCTCCCTCCCTCCCTCCCTTTCTTCCTTCCTTCCTTCCTTTCTTCCTTTGTCAGTCACTGGACACATATTTATTGAGCACCTACTGTCTACCAAGTACAAGCCAGGACTTTGCATGACAAACAAGATGCAGTCTCTGTCCCTATGGCCCTGGGGGTGGGAGGGGGCAGATGAGAAATGATACATTTACACTTTCAGGCAGTGATTGACTTTCTACCTTGGCAGCCCAGGATGGGAAGTGCCTGGAAGACAAGGATGGCAGGTTACAGGACCCATCTGTCCCTCAGCCCGTGCCCACCCCTTTCCCCAGCACAGCAGCTAACGTGTGGGCTCCAGAGACGGAGACGAAGGGCCTGGGTTCAAATGCGAGCTCAGGCACCAGCTGGTGTGAGCAACCACTGAGCCCCTGTTCCTTCATTTGTAAAATGACTCTCCTGCTCTCACCTCCTGCCGTGGTGATGAGGGTGGTGAGGGTATTTTTCTGGAATTGCAGGGAATTCTCTGCTTCTTGATCTGGGTGCTAATTGCATGGGTGTGGCAACTCTTCCAGGGAAACGTTTATAACTTGTATACTTTTCTGAAAGCGGGTTACACTTCAGTGAGCCGCTCGCAGGGATTGGGTTGAAGGCTGGAGCTGGACCCTCTGACTCTCCCCTGACAGTTAAATGTTGCTGTCACCGTCCCCGGCCATGCCCACCATAGACGCGTCCCCCAGAACCTCCCAAGTCCACAAATTTGCTGCTTTCAGGAGTTCTGCAAAGGCTGATACTGATGGAGAAACTGAGACCCCAGGCTCCTGTGGCTCAAGGTCACAGAACCCATGAGGAGTTGAATCAGGCTGAGCCCAGCAGCAACCTCACATCCCCTCCCCTCCGCCTTCTCCAGCTGCCTCCCTGGCTGCCTCCCTGGCTGCCTCCCTGGCTCGTGCTTACATCTAACAGGGGTGCGGGTGCCCATTAATTCCTAGGCAAATGGGCTCTTGGCACGTGCAGGCGCAGGTCCCCGGACAGCTCAAACAGGCCTGCGCCGCCCAGTGCCCCAGGCAGCTGCCCCCTGGCCTCTAAGTGATGGTGTGGGGCAGCTGGCTGTTTGCGGGTAAACAGAAGGGCTGGAGCTGCTGGGGAGGCAGGTATGCACCCTGCCAAGCATAAACAGAGAAGGAGTGCAGGGCTCCCCTGCACCCAGGGTCCGCCTGCCTGCCCCGGGGCCAGCTGGGGTCCAGGACTGCTGTCACGGTCAGCACCCGTTATCTTTGGAGGAGTGGGGAGGGGGCGGGGGGCGCTTGGTTTTGTCCACCTCCAGTGACTCAGACATGCTCCCTCCTCGCAGCCTCTGGACAGGAGAGATGAGCAGGGCAGGGTTAACCCTTGCTTCCCCAGCAAAGCAAGGAGCAAGGGACCCTGTAGGGGGAGCCCTGGGTGTCACTCTGCCACACCTGTCTCCCCAGCTTCTGGTAGGGCTCCTGGCTCTCTGCCTTGGGAGGGAGCTCTCTGGTTCATTTTTGTGTAACATAGGGCCAGCTGTTTAGCCTCTGCATGCCTGTTTCCTCATCTCTAAAATGCAGCTGTTATGAATATTAAACGCCCAATAACTTAATGGCTAAGAAGCCTGTGTAGGTGGTCCTGACCCAGGAGACAACCCTGCCCAGCGATCGGCAAATATGGGCCCAATGCGGCCGGCTCTGTCTGTTTCAGGAGATGAGTGAGACCCAGGTTTCTGTGTGAGCACCTGGTTGTTACATATTGGCAGCTGATCAGAAAGCCCCACGGAACCTCCAGAACCGTGTCTGTGGACAGGCTTGGCCAGAGCACCGAGCTGGGGGGGACCTCAGATTGGCTAGTCCTAGATTGACTCCGGGGGGTCTGATGTCCAGGCAGGGAATGTGAGGTGCCCAGCCTTCCGCAGGTAACTGACTGCCAAGTTGCTAAAATCACAATGTGGACCGGGCCCCATGGTGGCCTCTCTTACAAGCTTCACAGCGACTCTTTAACGTAGATGATCTATGCTCAAGGAAGCCCAGGGGTTGAGCAACTTCCAAAGATCACCCCCTTGGCAAGTTCCCAGCCTGGACTAGACATCTAGGATGATGAGCTGCACTGCCTCCCTAGCTCTGGGGGGACTGGAACCCCAGCCGTGCCCTGCTCTCTGCGCTGTCCCCTCCACACACACACCAGGCTCATGCTGCTGAATGAGACCAGCCCTGCCACACGGAGACCAGCTTGAACTGCCTCCCACAGCCCAGGCAGGTCACAGTTCCCGAGTATACAGTCCACTAGGATGTCAGACAGTCTCAAAAAATTCTTCATTATCATTATTGCTAATCTATAAATATTTTCTTGATATTAGATAATTAGATGACAGAAATGATAGAGTTTGTCTCTCCTAATTCCACGCCCCTTCTCAGGGGCTATATGACCATTGAAGGTCATGTCACCTCCTTGGGACCAACCTTTTCCTGGGAAGGCTTCAAAGGAGCCCCATGAGCTGGCCAAGGGCCCTGGGTGGACTGAGGACAGATTTGCCACCTGGCCACCACGGTGCAAGGCGGCCTCTGGCCAAGAGCATTTCCCCGAGGCCCAGAGCATGCCATGCACATGGGTGGTGTCAAGGAGACAGTGTCGTAGGGGCTGGTGAGTCTTGACCGCCTCTCCAGCGCACACGGTCTTGTTTGAAGAAGCATGGGGCAGGCGCTTCCCCGAGGTGGGTGTCTCTGGAACTGGATGGCCTGATTCTGCTTTTGTCCCCTTGGTTTTAGAGGGGACAAAACCAAGCTTCTGCTTATGGTAAGCCAGGCCGCTTTTCCATTTAGAGCAATGAGAGATTTCCTATTAAACATAGAGTTTAGCCCCAGCCGGTTTGGTTCAGTGGATAGAGCCTCTGTGATTCTGGTCAAGGGCATGTACCTCGCTTGCAGGCTGGATCCTCCACCCTGATCAGGTGAGAGGCAACCAATCAATGTGTGTCTCTCTCACATTGATGTTTCTCTCTCTCTCTCTCTCCAAACCTTCAACTCTCTCTAAAAATTCAATGAAAAAATATCATTGGGTGAGGATTAACAGCAACAACAAATATTAATAAATAAAGTTTATTTTTTGTTTTGGGGGGTTTGTGGAGTTGTTTTTTTTTTTCTTTTTTAGTTTAAGCAGTAGGATGACTTAAATTTAAATAGTAAATAAATAATGTTTGGGTTGGTTGGCAGAAATGGCACAAGTAGGTCCAGTGGGAAGAAAACAGGTGGATTCTGGCACACACTGCCTTAGATTAATGAGGATTGCCTCCTGGCAAAGCCCTGGGGAGCTGCCCACCACTGTGGGCCATGCACCAAGGCCTAGGCAGCAAGCAGCTGGTCCTGGCAGCAGGAAGTCCAAGACAATGTTGGAACCAGACGCTCTGAGCTGACCCTGAGAAGGCCAGTTACCCCTGGAAGCCTCACTAGAACCTGTCAAGCAAGCCGGGGTGAAACAGAGCTAGGCAAGCCTCCCAGCCTCCCTCCACCTGGGTTCCCGTCTGTGAGAGGCAGCAGCCTAGCACTGGGGAGAGTGATGGACAGGGGGTTCTAGTGCCGGGCCTGCTGCGATGATTGCCGGGTCCTCCTGGGCAGGCTCCGCAGTCACACTGCCTGGGTTCCAGTTTCTCCTTTCTGCCGAGTTCCTGTCCTCCCCCAATCCCCCGTGGCAGCTCAGTTTCCTCATCTGTTACATGGAGCTAAGGCTCTATGAGTGTATTTCTACTCTCATCATTAGTATTGTTTTTAAAGCAGACGTTTCTGAGCACTGGGGCCTTGGCCTTGGACTCAGCCTGTGTTTGCATCCGAATCACACACCCTTTAAGCCTTGGTTGCCTTGTTCAGAAAATGAGGCTGAAGGCTACCCTGCAGGATGTGTCTTCATTCAATAAACCAGGTGGGTGTGTGAAGGGAGACACCTAGCCTGCTTCTAGACACAGAAGGCATCCGACAGATGACACTTTTCTCACCTCCTCCCTACACACACACACACACACACACACACACACACACACTTGTTTTGATCTTGGCCGGAGGCTGACAAGCTCTAGTTAGTGAGCAGTGACAGGGTCGGCTTTATCAGCCCCCATCAGAGGCATTTGCATATGGGTAGAGACTCTAAAACTGGAAAAACATTTCTCATTTCGAAGGAGTGAAGTGGTAGGATTATTACATTTCATTCATCTTCTCGTTTCATTAACCGTGGACTTCCTGTGTGCAGTGACCTTCTAACACTATCATTTCATTTAAAAAGGAAATGATAAATATGTTTGGAAAAAAGCAAGCAATTCAGAGGTGAATAGAAATAAATGTAATAGACTCTTAAATCGCCTTTCTCCCCCGGCATCTCCCTTCTGCGTGCCACCTGTACGTAAGCAATGTTGGCTGCAGGTGTGGGTCTTCCCATATCTCTTAGTAGGTTCAGAACAACATATATGTCCTCCCACAGAGTAGAGGGGAAAGGAAGGTAGTCTGCTTTTGAAAAATCATACTCTACCCATTTTTCTGTAGACAGTCTTCGCTGAATGCATCATGGCCATCCCTCCAGATCAGTGGAAAGAGAAAACTATTATTGTTCATGCCTGTTAGTCTAACACTGTGAATGAGCCATAGTTCCTTCCGCCTTCCCTACTGATGTGTATGAATTTTGTAGGGTTCTTCAGGTTCCCCATCAACAAATGCAATTATTGTAGCAAAAGTTGTCCCCTCTCATGTGCCCTGTGTGGGTTAGAGTGCCCGAGAGTGTCATTTGTAGCCATATCGAAAGTACTTCTTGTACCCTCACTTGATGAGTCATAGATTTGTTGATTACAAAACAATAACATTTAAGAAACCCCAGAGATTTGGCAGGAGGTGAAGTCTGCATCTACAGAGTTCTAAGCCCTCACCTCTGCGAATGATCTCATCCAGCCCCATCAGTCCTAGATTGGGGGAGCAGAGAGAGGGGGTGCCCACTAGACAGATGTGGAAATGGAGGCTCGGAGAACGGGAAGCACTTTCCCAAACTGGGGGACTCTGAGACCTCAACCCAACTCCACGGGGCCAAAGAGCTGTCACCATCTCCTGGTTGCCACCGTGGGTTGAGCCATGAGCAGATGTCAGGTGCAGGAAGCCCAGAAAGATTCCAACAGTGAGAGGTGTGCAGTGGCAGGGCAGCTGGGGAAGCTCTGAGGGCCAGCTCTCTGCTCAGGAGCGATCAATATTATTAATGTCGTTGTCTGTTCTCTGTGTTACCGATCCATCAACATCCTGGCTAATTGCCATCTTTGACCAAAGACAGGAGGGAGTCGCCTGACTAGAAGGCCGAAGGATGCTCACCTGCCTCTAGTCCTTCTCTTATCACTTCAGGCAGGGGAGGAAGGGGACGCTGTGTGAGGGCCCATGGGCCCACCAGGCTGAGCTGGCAGGCGTCTAGGTGGCATGTGCACAGCCGAACCCCGGCATCTCTCAGTCAACGACACCCCAGGGGAGAATTTCTCGGCAAGTTCTGGGCCATGGAGCCTAGAGAGGAAACCCTGGCTTCTAGTCATTCAAATAACTAATTTGAATAGAGGAGAAACTGAGATGGAGAGATTAGAGATGGAATAGGTCAAGGAGACAGGAATGAGAGAGACCGTCTGAGTTATCTGACATTTACAGGGTCATCTCAGGGCCATTCAAATGGACTATTTGAATCTCATTTGACTAGTGGGGTAGAGAGAGACGGTGTTATCAGGGGATCACCCCGCACTGATCCCAATTTCTGATCCCAAAGCAAGTTAGCACAGAGCCGGTGTCCGAAGGAGTGACTGACATTTGCCCTGCACAGACCTTACGGAATCCTTGCCAATTGCCAGCGAGGCCAGAGGCAGGAAGCAGATACATGATTCATGTGGGGAAACTGAGATTGGAAACCAAGGGCCAAGGGAAGCAGAGCTGGAAAGCCCAACTTCTGGGAGCAGGAGTCTGAAGACAGACCCCCAGGGAGTCCTAGACCCAGACACTTCCCTCCTCCTCCCAGCCCCCTTCCTGCCAAAACGTACAGGGTTTGAGCCCAGAGCCACATGGACTCTGGTTTTTCAGGAGGACAGAGGCCTATGTGAGGAGAGAACAGAAGGTTTAGCTCTCCTGTATCAGCAAGTTTTTTTTTTTTTAAGTCTAATTGTTTCAGTGTTTGCTATTTGCCAAGCCCCATGGTGCAGCGTCCAAGGCGGGCACTCCTCTGCAGGGCCAGGGGCATGCGCCTCCTTTTCCTTGGCACCGGGCTGGGCACAGCTTCAGCTGCTTCTCCAACCCCTCGCTCGGGTGCCCTGAGAGTGAAAGCATTCCTGCTTTGGAACTAGACAGCCCTGCATTCGGATGCTGCCTCAGGTCCTGACTGCTGTGTGCCCGTGGGCATGTCACTTCACCTCTCTGAGCCTCAGTTCAGGTCATCACGTGTAAAGAGCAGATGAAGGACTGCTGTGAAAGGGGGTAGCATAGAGCAATACCCACGGAACCCTGATCTCAGGGCCTGGCACAAGTGAGCTATGAGCAGCGGTATTTGTCACTTCTGTGGCCCTTCTGGGAGGTAGTTCTGCTGCCAGCGCAGAGCAGAGCGGCCAGATGAGCCTGCAGGAAGAGCCCCTGGCCCACTGGCCAAAACAACAGGCCTTCGGACACAGAGGCCCGGGGAAGGCCCTACAGGACCCTAGAGCCACACACGGGGGTGGGCCAGTTCTGCAGGCGAAGGCCCGAGGGGTCCACGAGCAGTTCCAGGAAACACCCTGGGCTCTGCGTGGTCCTTGTAGCTTGGAAAATGCTTTTTTGATCCCTCCACCATGATGCACCCCAGCCACCGCTACTCCCTGGCCTGGCGGCTCCCCAGGCTGCACTGGCTTCTCACTGCCTAGAGGGCTGGGATTATGTCACATTAATCCCCATGGCACAAGGATGAGTGCAGGGACTGGACTTGCTTGGCTGGGAGAGGGGGCTGAAGAGGCAGCCAGCATCCTCATTCAGTGCTCCTCTGCTTCCCCTTCTCTCACAGCCCTAGCCCTGACTCCAGTTCCCAGGGCAGGAAGACTGGCCCCAGCTGGTCAGCCTCCTCCCCAGGGTCCCCCATTGACTGAAGCTCACTACAGTTCAGCCCAGTCTTGCAGCCAGCCTGGTTTCCAAGGTCCTGCTGCCCCCTAGAGGCCGGCTCCTGCAGCTTTGGCTGCTGAGCGCTCTCCAAGCTTGACAGAGGCTGGGAAGTCACTTGGTGGGACAGGCAGCCCCAAGGGTAAGGAAGGTCAGGAGGCCAGGAATCAGCCCAGCCAGGTGGCAACATGGTGCAAATGAAAGGATCCACACATTGGCATAGTTCTGCTCCTCCCTTTGACTTTCCCATCTGTGAAATGGGTCTTTGAGAGAACACAAGGATCACTTGACCAGGAGGTAATTACTAGGATGCAATGGCTCAGTTTTATTGAGCACTATGAGCCAGGCCCTGTGCTTTGCATACTAGTATGTTATTTCATTATAGCTTCTCTAAAGACAAACTTCTAAGGAGGAACCATTCGTAACTCTATTTTACAAATGAGAAAACTGAGGCACAGAGAGATAGTTGGTGGTTTGCCCAAAGTTACACAGGGTGAAGGGTAGAGCCAGGCATCTAGCTCAGGCTTATGTGATGCCAGACCCTGTGTCCCTCACTAGCCACAACACCCCGCCTCCCAGCCTTCTCTCTCCCCACCCTTCTCCTCCATCCTTCCTTTGTTCTCTCTTACCTTGAGTTGGTTAGCTTTTCAACTCTCCAGGTCCACTGTCCAGCACATTGTCCTGGCACAGAGCAGGCATGCCTCTCCCAGACTGTGAAGTGGGAGGGACGACCCATGGAGGGCTGCTCTGGAGCTGGAGATGGTCAGGGCGAGAGCCACAGCCTTGTCTTATTGTGTCCCAGCCTCTGGATGAGGCAGAAATTAAAATTTCAAGTTTAGCCCTGACCGGTTTGGCTCAGTGGATAGAGAATCAGCCTGCGGACTCAAGGATCCTGGGTTCGATTCCGGTCAAGGGCATGTACCTTGGTTGTGGGCACATCCCCAGTAGAGGGTGTGCAGGAGGCAGCTAATTGATGTTTCTCTCTCATCGATGTTTCTGGCTCTCTATCCCTCTCCTTTCCTCTCTGTAAAAAATCAATAAAATAAATATTTTTTAAAAAAAATTCAAGTTTATGACCAAGGGAGACTCTTAGAGCATCACTCGCCCAGGAATAAGAATGGTAACTCTCAATTATTAAGCACCTACTGTCTTCCAGGCATTAGGTAATGTCTTCTCTCACCAAATCATCTGAAGCAACCCTGAGGTAGGTTGTACTGACCCATTTTGCAGGTGATAAAACCAAGTCATGGAAGCCTTGCTCCAGTTCACAGACCTATCAGATGAAAGAATCCCTGCCTGCCTAGTTTGCAAGCCCCTGTGCTGACCACTCTACTCTCTTGCCTCAAGGGTCACCTGATCCAACCTGCCCACCCATGGGAAGCCTGTGTCCTGTCGGGTGAGCAGCCACCATGTGCAGTGCTGAGAAGTCCTGTGTGCACCAGTCCAGGATTCCCGGGATGGCTGGGGGTCCTCCTGTCAATATCTCAACCCGCCACAGCTCCTCAGCCACCTAAAGCCCTGGGAGATATCGCATGGGGGAGGCTCACTCTGGCGGGGCCCTCAGAAGCATCCAAGGGCTCCAGGTTCAACATGCCTGGGTGCTTGCCCTGCTGGCCTCAGCATGTTACACAGACTAGTGGGGGTCCTCCCCAGCCCAGCCCTGATTTCCCACTCTGCCCCTTCCTAGCTCGGTGGCCTTCCTGAACTCTGGTCCCTGCACTTGTGTCATGGGGATAATGGAGGTAGTGACCTCTGGGGGTTGGTGGGAGGATCCGATGAGCTAAGACCATCACGTGTTTGTCCGGCAGACCCCCGGCAGGTGATGGACACCCAATCACTGTCAGTGCACTGGTCATCCCACACCAATCCGAAGTCTTCATTTGAGATAGAATGGGAAACATAATTTGCCATTGATTGACATCCATAAAATAATAGCTAGCCAAGATTTTTCAGCATAAAATGTGTTTAGAGCCAAAATGATAAACCGCATCTGTGATTGTAAAATGGAAATTGCTGCTCTGAAGTTCTTGGGTCTTAATGCAGAAGTGAGTGTGTGGGGCACAGTGGCGTTTTGAACTTTGCCCTTGAGTCTGCTAGAGGTCACAGGGTACACAAATGGTGGCTGAAGCTGAAGACCCTACATGAAAGACACACCTCTGAGGTTCTTGGAAACGGGTTCATTTCTCCTTGGTGTTCAGGGGAAACTAGATTTTCTTCTTGGCAAGACCACAGGGAGAGGTTGAGGGGAAATTCAGGTTGTTTTGAGAGAAAATGCAGAGGCTGGTTGGGGTGAGGTCACTGGCTTTGAGACTGGACGCGTGCATTCAGAGCCCAGCTGTGCCACATCTGTGAGAGCCTGGCTCCCACACAGCAGGCCTGGCGCACTGGAGCCGGGATGGCGACCTCGGTGATGCACGCCGAGGATGGCCTGTTTGCAGAGCGCCGTGCTCAGCCCTATGAGCAGGCTTCTTTCATCGCCAGGGTGACCGCGAGAGCTGGGTCCCACTGCCAGGCGAGGACACTGAGGCTCTGTGGGTCGCTGAGGGGAGTCCATGGGGCATGAGATGGTCACAGCTGCACCCCCGCCCGGTGGAAGGGGACAGAGTGATCTTCCATAAACATTACCTCACCTGCTCTGGGGAGATAAGGTGTTTGCTAAACTTTGTTGTAAGAGCAGGCCCTTCCTCGTGACCTCCGCCCGGCAGGCTACCTGCTCAGACTGGCTGCAGGGGCCTCCAGCTGGGCTTGCCCAAAATACAGCAACCGGCAAATGGCGCTGCGTCTATTTAGTGTAAATAGAGGCCGAGAGAGGCTCTCGGGGTAGAGGACAAAGAGGTCACAGCTGGGAGAGGGTGTCTGTGACACCTTTGCAACTTGGGGCTCAGTCCCCTGAGGTGGCATGAGCTCACTCTGCGGTGCTCTCTGGGTTTGGGGTTGGCATCGGGGTCTCCGTGTAGCCCCGCTCCATAGGGAGGCGTTCACATAGACTACCTACCGCAGGAAGGGGGCCACCTCAACTGTGCTGTGGGGCAGCCTGGCACGGGCACCAGGAAGTGGCTACCATTCCTCACAAGATTCTGAGCAACTGAGTTGGCCCCCAGCCTCCCCCGCCCCCTCTCACCATGTGCCCTCCTCTCCAAAAAGCAGGCTTCCTGGCTGTTTAAAGCTGGTCCTGGGCAGTGAGCTTGAACCTTTCTCTATCAGAGCAAGACCTCCCTCCAGTTCCCACACCACAGCAGGGGCACAAAGAGGCCCCTCGCCCGGGAGCAGAAACATTGCAAACACACAGGTTAGAGCCCAACGAGAATGGCCTTGCTAGTGCTCGGGGTCTCCTAGGCATGGCGAGTGGACCGGGCAATTCATGTTTTCTTTCTTTATTCAGGTTCCTGGTACATAAAGAAAATAATAATATGAGGAAATAGGAACACAGCTTTGCAAAAAAAAAAAAAAAAGTAATAAATATGATTGAACCATTTACATTGAACAGATGAACACTTTCCATACAGTAACTAGTATAGAACTCATATAGAGATGACATCCAAAGTTTGAATTGGAGGGCCTTCATGAATATTAGGCTGAGGCCAAATTTCCCGCCTGCTCTAATCCAGAGTGAAGGACTTAACTCAGTAAGTAGTGAGGTCCCCATCACTGGAGGCATGCAAGCAGAATGAACACCTGAGGCTGTTGAGGAAACATGAACTGCAGGACCTTCCTGTCACTAAAGGCATATTTGGTTCTAAGTCTGAGGGTAGAGAGGTTCTTTCCGCTGGCCTGGCTCGGTGGTGAGCAGGGAGAGTCTGGGAGGCACTCCAGCTGGGTAGTATCTCTGGGACAGGATGGGGTTTGGTAAAGTGAATTAAAAACCCAAATCGAGGTTCAAAGAATGCATTTTGCATTGGCCAGCGAGCCAAGTGCTTTCTTTGCTTCTGTGAGTCTCAGTCTCCTCATCTGTAGAATGGGCGTGGTCATTTCCGACTTGTGGGGCTTTGATGCCACCTGTGGCCCAACCCTACTCCAGGCACCCAGTGGGCATTCATGAAGGTGGCATAAGAAGTATGAGGCAGGCTCTCGACAATTGGGGGCTCAATTGCACAGCTCTTCTTCGGCTCAGGTGCCTAGACTTCCCCTCACCACTCCTGAGGATGATTCCCAAGGTCTCCTGAGCAAGGACAACTGACAAACCAAGTAAAAAAACAGATACTCGGTGACGCTCTCTCTTGCTATGTCTTTCCCCTCCAACCCCACAGCTCTGAAATCAGCACCCCCAGCTCCATCCTCTCAGAGCCCAAATGCCTGTCCTCCTCTGGCTGAGTTAGAGTCACACACTTGGGACAAGCTTGGCTGAGTGACTTCCCTTGGGACCTGTGTAGAACTTCTGGGCATGTGTTGTCCGTAGATCTAACTAATTCCCACCCTCAGAGCAAGCGCACAGGCAGCTTGAGCACCTTTATTATAAAGGTGGCTGCAGCTCTTACTAATTGCCACTTACTTACTGTGTGACCTTGGGCAGGTTACTGCACCTCTCTGAGCTTTAGACGCCTTGTCCTGAAGTCAGAGGAAATAATAGTACCTGTCCACAGGGTGATTGTGACAACAACTTGGGAGCACGTGTAAGAAGCAGAACATGGCTGGCTACATAGCAAGTCCTCCCTATACAATTAGTGTTGTGCATCAGGCCCGGTGTTCAAAGTGCTTTGAGTGTATCATTGTGAGAACAGCCTTTGAGACATCTCCTATTATAACCCTCTCATTCCAGATGGAGAAACAGAGAGTGGGGTAAATACTGCCCCAGACACTTGGCCAGTCATTGGCACATCCAGTTCAACCTCTGACCTCCTCACTCCAAACCCACACTCCCCATCTGCACATGCTTACCAGCATGGGAGCGGGTAACTCTCCCGCATAAAAAGAGAGCTAACCACCAAAACGGCGACGCCAATAACTGCAAAGGTAAGTGCTGCACATGCCCTCAAGCAGAGGGTCACTCAAGCAGAGGGTCACACAAGCAGAGGCATTGCCCCTGACTTGCCTGCCAGGAAACCCCTGAGGAGAGCGCTGCATGAGTTGGGAAAGGGACATCCTTGTTTGGAAACAGCTGCCCTTGACCCTGACTTCCCAGTGGGGGACACAATTGCTGGCTTGCCCTTGTCTAACCCAAAAGTTAGGAGCACAGCCTGGGCCTCCTCCCGAGGGGATCCTGTTCTCATCACCACTTGGGCCCTCTGCCTGGTGCCACTCAAGCTCTGCCTCTCGGGGTTCCCAGTCTCCCAAACGCTAAGGTGATCAGATTTAAAGCAATACACCCTTGACCGGGGGTTCTCTTTTTTTTTTTTTTTTCTTTTTATTATTACTTAAAATATTACAAAAAGTAATCAGGACTTTTTTAAAATGCCGCGGGACGCGGGACAAACTGTTAAAAATTGGGACTGTCCCACCAAAAGCGGGACGTCTGGTCAACTTACCCAAACCCTCTTTCTGGTAAGTTCCTTGTCCTGATGGTGGGGCCCCTGAGGCTCTTCCCATCACCGCACTCACCAGCCTTGGCTATCTGAAAACTCGGTGATTCCTCCCTGTCGCCCCTGGCACCGGGTACCCCGGTGCTTGGCTTCCTAATTCTATTTCTGGAGCTTAATTATGATTGCACAGCTTCATTACGTAGAGTTGATTTGAAGTAATGGCCCCAATTAAGAGTGAATTTTAATTAAGCTTAATTCAGAACCTGCCTTCCCTCGCCAAAGAGCTGCAGCCTGAGACGGGGGAAGCTGCTTGGAGCACAAAACTCTGACCTTCCTGCTGCTGGGCCATCCTGGCCAGATGCGTCCGCTTGGTTTTCTGGCCCCGGGAATATATGTCTTCACCAGGTTGCAGGGGTGTGACCCACATCTCACCTTCCCACCCACCCAGCGGCCAACTCAGAGCCGGACAATGAGGACACAGGGCCCAGCTAACCTCGGAGGAAGAGACCTGCTCTCCGCCAGGCTCGGCCCAGGGATCAGGTCTGTATTGTCTTACCGTTTGCGTGGCTATCAGCCACCTCACCTGCCCTGTCGTAGGAAATGAAACGCACCATGTCCCTCCCATTGCTCATCAGACCCACTTTGCAGATGGGAAAACTGAAGCTCAAGGAGGCACAGCTAGTGAGGGCAGAGGGCAGATTGGAAATCGCATCTGTGAGTCGCAGAGACCCTTTCACCTCCCGCTGGGCCACTGAGATTAGTGCATCCCAAATGCGAGTGTTCACATGACATGCAGGCGAGTTCTGACACCCTCAAACGTGGTCACTTACTTAACAGTAAACAAAACCTTCAACCCATTTGTCTTACAATGAAACTGCACATATTTCCCTTCAAAACTGCCAGCAATCAAAGGTCATCGTACAAACAAAACAATGAATAAGTAAACCATGTTATTAAATCCAAACCAGAAACCATAGCTTCTAAAGGCCCGCATTCAGGCCCCGTCTGCCTTTATTTTTAAAAGAATAGATAAGAATAAAGTTAAAGATCAAGCATCATACAGACACTATGTCCTTGATATAATCAGGATTGAAAGACAGTTGGAAAGATAATCACATATCACTGTGTGACTCAATGGTATCCAAGTGCCACCTAAAGCCACCTCTCACTTGTCCAACATTTTCGGACACCCTGATCGAAGCTCATTTAGCACGTGGTTTGCTGCTCATCAGTAAGTACTGCCCTGAGCCACTCCATGGATGACAAAAATCTGGCCAGAATTCTAGCTTTTCTCATCCCCCAGCCCTGGCACAAGGACGGGGTGTGGACATTCCTTTGGTGTTTCCAGTGAAAACAGAGAAATCCATCTGCTCTCCGAGGCTGCCTGAGTGGCCAGTCCACGGCCGAGCACAGGCCTGACAGCCCTGAATGTCATGGCCACACCGGCCCCTCTTATGCTATTGAAGTTCCCTCCTTAGACAATGCCCCGCTGAGACGCTAACCTCTGTAAACATTTTTATTTTTCCAGAGGGAAATGGAAAGTGAAAAATGGGATTCAATTACCTTGAACATACAAGGGCAATTTCACTCACAAATGCCATACTTAAAAGCTCAAGTTGAAAACAGGCATTTGAATGAGGCCCAGGCTGAGATAAAAAGCCAATCACTTACTAATTCCACTCCTCCTGAGTGAATCTTCCTTATACTAAAAAAAAAAAAAAAAAAAAAAAAAAAAAAAAAAAAAAAAAAAAAAGAAAGAAAGAAAGAAAAGATAAATGAGCTTGAAAGACAATTAAATAAGCACATACGACTTTAATAATCCAAACCACAAAACTTCCCATTGAAAGTGATGGACTGAGACTTGACATGGGGTGGTGAGCACACAATGCTGTGTTGTAGAATTGTGCACCTGAAACCTATATAATTTTGTTAACCAGTGTCACCCCAATAAACTCACTAAAAAGGAAAACACAGGATGGATACTTAGAAGAACCATTTCCTTAACCTAACTGGTCTAGTAACTCAGGTGTCCCCAAATTTGTTAAATTGATTTTTAGAGAAAGAGGAAAAGGAAGACGGTGGGTGAGAGAGGGACATTCACCTGTTGTTCCGTTTATTTGTGCATTCACTGGTTGCTCCTTGTATGTGCCCTGACTGGGGATCAAACCTGCAACCTTGGCGTCAGGAAGCCGCTCTAAGGAGCTGAGCTGCCCGGCCCTTCCCAATGGAGCTGAAGCAGGGGCTCTGCGCTTTCCCAAGGGATTTGGGATGAAACTAACAGAGCCGACCAGGCATACACATACCTGCTCGCAGATGCTCCTGGGAAACTTCTACACCTAGGAAACCCCACTAAGACAAGGAGGAAAGGCGGCAGCCTTGGCTGAAATAGAAAGACATTATGGAAATTTAAATATGCTGGACAACCCAACAGATACAATGACCTCCATTAAAGCCACTCATTCATTCTTTCTTGAAATTTTTATTCATGGCACAGGAGTGATCTCATAAACATCGCCCATGGCTTCTCCCAGCAATCGGAGATGGCGTATTTCCTCCCCCTCAAATAACTCCCAGGTTGCCCAGGGATTGAATCTCTACTCTGCAAGTTACCAGCTGTGGAGCCTTGGGCCTTAGGTTCCTCAGCTGTACAATGGGGATAACAGCAGCAACCTACCTCCTGGGACTGTTGTGAGGATTAAATGAGAGGGTGCTTCGTGCAAAGCATAGCCCAAAGCCAATGCTCCATGGACGGATGGTAAATATTACCCCTGACCCAGGCTGTGTCCTCATTTAGCTCAGAAACGTACTGACTTGCCTGCTGGGAGAAGACACTCTTATGCTCAGAAATATCCAGGAGACACCCAGGAGGGTGGAGAGAGGCCGCGCTCCTTACACGTCTCTAGATGCTTCTCTGTCTCAGTCGCGGTTCAGCTTTCTGCCCAGCACACGGCCCAGAGCTCCGGGCAGAGCTCAAGCAACTGCGACCCTTCCCTCAGGACCTCCTGGCGGGATGGGCCACGCGTAGCACATGGAAGAAGCATATGCTCAGACCTGCTCCTCCTTGGAAATCCAGTTTGTGGATCCATAGAAAATCCTTCCAGGCTTCCTGTGCCCACGCCGAACAGGCGCACATGGGCGCATCTTCCCTTTTTCTTGGCAAAAGCCAGCCCCTGTGGGGGACACCTTATACGGGGAGCTGCCCAGCCCTTTAATAAGATGCTCTGCTTCTCCCCAGTGAAGCTTAATTCGCTTCAGCCTGGGGATTTATAGCAAGCCATGAAACCCGCAAAAGAGAGAAATGCAAATAGATGGGAGAATATAATATTGTCATTGTCAACATGAAAGACTTGTATTGACTGCCCCCCGAAAGAAAATACAGCACCGTCATTTGTTTCGGGGAATGCAAAAGAGGTTTCAACAACTAACAGGGCATGTTTCTGAGCAAAATACGTCCCTTCCATGATGTCGGAACACATGTCGTCCGAGGCCACTGGTGGGTCTGTGTTCTCGCAAACAAACTCGTGGAGGCGAGTGAGGAAGGTCACTTCCAGCCACCGCCCTCAGCCACAGGCCTCCCTCCTCTGTCCACAGACAAACCAGACGGCAGGGATGCATATGGAAGGACAGGCCCCCTGAGGCCCTCACCTGACCAGCGCATCTCAGGGCCAGGAGTCCCAGGCGTTGCAATGCTCTTCCTAAAGGCAGAATCGGGCGAGGTTGAGTAAGTGGAGGCTGCAAAGAGGAAAGACAGCAGAGGAAATCTGGGGAGCAGTGACGCCCATCTTTTCTCTGTCCCTGCAGCATCAGCCCCTGTGCCCTGCGGGGCCGCGTGGTTTAGGTTCTTCTTCAGTTCTTTTGTTTAATGGGATCCTGGCAATGAATGAGGCCGGTTTTCACGGAATTGGTTGAGTAATAAATCTGTGATCTTATTTGGGGATTTGGTCACCATGATAGTTTCGTTTCTGTCTGAGAAGGTTGTACATTTATGAGGCTTTAAACCAGGGGTGGGTAATGTCTGGCCTGCAGACCCTATAAGCCTGCGAAATCATTGGGTCTGGCCCTGCCAAGGCATCAGAGGTGAGTTAATTAAGTGACCAAATAGAACAGGCTGATTTTTAACACTTTGTAACCGGGCATTTTCCCGCCTCTGTGTGGTAGCGTTCGAAACACTTTCCTTTGTGCAGGGGTACATTACAAAACTTGCCCATGTGCCACGTTTCGCTGCGTAGTTTATGAGCGGCACACACACGACAACGACGTAAAACATTTTTATTTTTGCCGGTTCCAAGGTATGTTTCCTCATGTGCATTGACAGTCTCCCTGATGGATCCGATTTTACTCGTTGATAATTTTGTGTGGTCCATGAATGATGTTATAAATATCCAAATGGCCCTCGGCAGAAAAAAAAAAAAAAAGGTTCCCCACCCCTGCTTTAAATAGTAACAGTTACCTGAAGGATATTTTGTGTGAAAAATATATGTTCTAGCTGATGGTCCCAGCAGCCCTGGGAAATATGCAGGTATGAATATAGCCATTTCACAGATGAGGAAGGAGAGGCTTGACAGAGTGGAGTCATTGTCCCCAGGCACTGGCTCTTAAGAGAGAGAGTCGAGATACAAATTCAGGTCTGTCTGACCCCAGAGGCCTTGAACCTGAACTCTCCCCTAACCTGCCTGAGCCCATCAGGAAAGCCCTCCGTGCTTGTGCGTGAGGCCCTGGTGAGGGTAGGTCGCTCCATCCTCACCCGGGAGGAAGGCACTGTGGTCCTGACACACAGATGAAGAGCCTGATGTTGAGAGAGGGGGCAGCATCGGCCCAAGTCACACAGATGTTACGTTGCTCGACTGAGATTTGGCCCCCAAGTCCTGGTTCCACGCCCTGAGGGGTACGAGCTGAGAGGCTGAAGAGGGGGCTAATGCCCTTTCCAGACTAGCTCATGCTAGTTCTACCCCTGGAGTGAGCCTCTTGAGTTTTAAACTTCATTTCTCATCCACAAATTCTTTTTTTTTTTACTTGCAGCTCATTTGGGCAAGGAATGGCGTCAGTGTTTGAGAAGATGGTTGAGGAAGGAGTGGTCCCAGGGCTTTCTCATCCAGGCGGGCTGGAGGGGTCATGACAACCAACTTGGATTAAAGAAGGAAAAGAGGACATTTCATCCCTGCTCCCCGGGGTCAAATGTCATGCCCTCCTAACTCAGGCCCAACCATCCATCCATCACAGACCCCCTCCTGACCTCCTCTGTGTGCCTGCAGATCAGGACCAGGTACCAGGCCATGGGCGGGGGATGGGCAGAGGAACACTTCCCAGTCCCTGGGTCCTGGGCGCCTGGGGCTTTTGTCCCAGTGGGGACACAGACAGGAACTGGGTGAACAGGTAGATCAGACCAGCTCTCAGACAGTGCTCAGTGTTAAGAAAATAGTAAAACAGGACCGTGACCGTGGGGGTGGGAGGGGGTAACTTTAGAAGCAGAGGTCAGGGAGGGCTTCTCAGAAGAGGTGGTGCTGGGCTGAGACCTGGCTGCTGGGAAGAGGCCGGCCCCAGGAAGACCAGGAGGGCTCTGCTGCGGCAGTCACCATGTCAGTTTCCCTGAAAGTCCCAGAGATCAGACTCTAATTTCAATCCCAAATGAATCATCGTCACCCTGTGAGCGCCACCCCCCCAGGCCCTAACCCGCCACCACACCCACCACACCCACCACACCCACCACACCCACCAGGGCAGTTTGTTTGACCAACAGAGAAGATTTTTTCCAAAATACTCTGGGCAGGAAACCTCCGAGCGAGGGCAGGTCTCCAGTTGCTCCTTCAAACCGAGGTCATCTCCGGGAATTAGAACTCCCACCGGGTAGCGCCTGCTGCGAGGGCTTTGTCCCTGGAGTGAATTTCCACAGAGTCTGCACCTGCCTTTGGAAAATTCTGCAGGAAATGGGAGCAGGTAGGAGAAGTGGAGGCAGGAGGCTCTATTGCTGATAGAGGCTCGTGGGCATCCACCTGGGGAAAGGGAGCTGGGGTTAACGAAGCCCCTCTACGCAGCAGCCTTTAACTGGATGCTTCGCCTGTGTTGTCTCCTTCAGTCCCAGGAGGAAGGTCTTAAAAGCCCATCTTTACAGCCCAGGACATTGGGTCTCTGAGAGGCAAAGCAACTTCCTTAAGGTCACACAGCAAGGAAGTGGCAGAGCCAGAACTAATTACATTATATTAATCGCTGACGCATCGGTAATTACATTCACCACATGTATTGATCTTTTACTGGTCTCCCTGTCTGATGCCTCAGGATCACACACGACTTCATTGAATCCTCACCATATATTATTACTGTTCCCATCTAGCAGATGAGAACACGGGGACTCAGGGAAGAGAAGTAGCTTGTCCCAGGCACTCAGCTCCTGAGGGATAAGGCCAGGATTCAAACCCAGATCTATCCGACGCCCTCTTCTTTGTTTGTTTCGTTTTTCCAGAAAGAGAGGCTGATGCCAACAGAGGACAAGATGGAGATGTTCCATCTTAAAAGCGACCGAGGAGGGAGGACAAGGAAATGCCAAGCCTGATGCTGGAACTGCGCTGAAGGGGAAAGTGCTGGGCGGGGCTTGTGCGGCCACCTGACAGCGCTGGAACGTGGCTGGTAGATTAGATAAAAGTGTTGTGTCATCTTGAATTTATGGTTATGATTATGTAAGAGAATATCTTCATCTTTGGAAAACACAGTCAAGTACTTAGAGTAAAAAGGCCATGATATGTGGAACATCTTCCTGTGGTTCAGAAAAGAAAAATGTGTGTGTGTGTGTGTGTGTGTGTGTGTGTGTGTGTGTGTGGAGAGAGAGAGAGAGAGAGAGAGAGAGAATGTCAAATGAGGCAAGATTCATACAACATAGGAATTTAATGGGTAGATTTGCTTTTAGGTAAGTTTAAAATAATTTCCAAATGAAAAGTTAAAAGACAGAGAAAAAAAGAGATTGCCAGATGTCATATAATGACCTTTACTTCCTGAGTCCCCCTCCAAGAATAGTTCCACCCTTTACTGTGTCCTAATTCTTTCTCTCTGCAAATCCACCATTACTAATTCATTCCTGCAGCTTTATGTCCAGTTTTCAAGTGCATGTACCTTTGAGAGTGATTTGTCACTAAGATGTTCAGGAGCGTGAGCGTGAAATGTGAATATTCACCGTCATTTATTGAGTGTTCTGTGCCGGGCATGGTGGTAAGCACTTTCTCTGCATTGTCTCAGCTCATCAACCTAATAATCCTAAACATCTTAAAGACGAGGTACTCTTACTATTCTCATAGAGACCTGGGCACAGAGAGTGTCCTCATTGGCCCAAGGCCCTCAGCAGATAAGGAACAAAGCCCAGGTTTGAAATGACAAGTGTCTGAGTCCAAAGCCCAAACTCTTCATGTCTATAAAGATGCAATAGTTCATTTTTTAAATATGTATATTTTTTATTGTTGATAATATTACAGATGTCTCTCATTTAACTCCCTCCTCCCAAACCTACACACCCTCCCAGGTCTTCACCACCCTATCATCCCTGTCCACGGACTATGCATATAAGTATTTAAGATCTTTGATTTGTCTCTTATCGTCCCCCATCTCCATATCAAGGTATGTCAGTCTGTTCCATGTCTTCATGTTTCAAGACTTATTTTGTCAATCAATTCATTTCATTAGATTCCACAAATAAGTGAGATCATGTGATTTTTGTCTTTCTCGATTTGGCTTATTTCACTTAGCATAATGTTTTCCAGGTCCACCTATGCTGTCCCAAAGGGTAAGAGATCCCTCCTTTTTTATTGCTGCATAGTATTCCATTGTGCACATGTCTCACAGCTTTTTTATCCCTTTTTCTACTCACCGGCACTTGGGCTGTTTCTAAATCTCAGCTGTTGTAAATAACGCTGCTGTGAACATAAGGGTGCATATAATATTTATGACTAGGGGCCCAGTGCACAAAAATTTGTACACTCAGGAGGGTTCTCAGCCTGGCCTATGCCCTCTCGCAGTCTGGGACCCCTCAGGAGATGTCCACCTGCTGGCATGCCTGGCCAGCCTGGGTGAGGGGCTGATGGCTGTTTGCAGGTTGGCCAAGCCCCCCAGTGTGGACCCCTCACCCCATTGGGGTATGGCCAGCCTGGGTGAGGGGTTGAGAGCTGTTTTCAGGCTGCCAATAGTTTCTTCAGGATTCGGGTCCCTACTGGGGTGCCTGGGCAGCCTGGGTGATGGGCTGAGGGGCGATTTTAGGCTTTCAGGCTACCCACAGTTCTCATTGTTCCCAGTGAGGCTGGCTGGAATCAGGTTCTGGGGTTTATTTATCTTCTATAATTGAAACTGTTGCGTTAAGCCGAGGCCTAGGCAGGTAACAAAGCCTCCTGTTTGGTTCGGCTCTGTGGCTTCTATAATTGCAACTATGTTGCCTTGAGCAGAGAGAGGCCCAGCTGGCCTAGGCAGACAGTTTACTCCTGGTGCAATGGAAGCCTGCTATTTACTCTAGCTCCGTGACTGCAGGCCTTCATCTTGGCTGGTAGGCATGGCTTAGGCATCTCGGAGAAACTGTCAATTTAAATATTACTCTTTTATTAGTTAAGATTGGTGTTTCAGGGTTTTTAGGATCTATTCCCAGAAGTGGGGTCACTGGGTCAAACGTAAGTTCCATTTTTTATTTTTTGAAGAAACTCCATACTATTTTCCATAGTGGCTGCACCAGTCTGCATTCCCACCAGCGGTGCACTAGTGTTCCCTTTTTTCCACATCCTTGCCAGCACTTGTTTGTTGATTTTTTTATGTTAGCCATTCTGACACGTGTGAGGTGATATCTCATTGTGGTTTCAATGTGCATCTCTCTGATGATTATTTTGAGCATTTTTTTCATATGTATCTTGGCCATCTGTATGTCCTCTTTGGAGAAAAGTCTATTCAGGGCTTCTGCCCAGTTTTTAATTGGATTGTTTGCCCTCCTTTTGTTCAGTTGTATGAGTGCTTCATATATTTTGGATATTAACTCCCTACCAGATGTATCACTGGTGAATATATCCTCCTGGACAGTGTACTCCCTTTTCATTTCAATGGTGGTTTCTTTGGCTGTGCAGAAGCTTTTTATTTTGATGTTGACCCACCTGTTTATTTTCTCTTAGTTCCCTGTGCCCTAGGGGATGTATTCTGCTGCGTGAGAAATCTGAGATGTTACTGCCTATGTTTTCTTCTAAGATTTTTATGGTTCCATGCCTTACGTTTAAGTCTTTTGTCCATTTGGAGTTTACTCTTGGGTATGGTAAAACTAGATGGTGGTCTAGTTTCATCTTTTTCATGTGTCTGTCCAATTTTCCCACTGCCATCTGTTGAAGAGGCTGTCTACTCTATTGTGTATCCTTGCCTCTTTGTCAAACGCTAAATGACTGGAATGGTGCAGCATTTTAAGCAAGTAAACGGTTTGCTCTCCCAGGAAAAGAATGCACTAACGACCCATGAATATACCAGCTTGCATTCTCCCCAGGAGGCAGCCCTGACTTCCTCCTCTCTATTCAGTGTCCCAGGCACCACTCTCATGTGCTGGGACAGTAACCACTCACTCTAGAAGCATCTTTACAAAGTTGTCATGAATGATGTCCTGCCTTGGGACCCCAGCTGGCTTCTGAGCGCCCATGGGAAGTTTAGGATTCCCTGTCCTTGCCATCCCCCTGCATTCTGACTCTCCCAGGGTGCCCTCTTGTCAATGGCCAGCCCACTGTCAGACTGCAGCTCTCCATAAGTGTGTTGGAAAGGCTGCTCTCTGTGGCTCACAGCTCATCTGATTTTGCATTTCCCTGAAGGGGTCTGATTTTGCCTCAGTTTTGGACAAGTGCTCTTCCCTCTGCCCAGAATGCCTCTTGTCCTAACTCCAACATTTCCTGCTAAGCTCTGGCTTGTTCTTTTTGTCACAGCCTAGGTGTTCCTTCCTCCAGGAAGCTTTCCAGGAATCCTAGACTAGAGTAGGTACCCCTCCTCTGGGGTCTCCAGGCACCAAGTACTAGCTTTGTTTTGTTGCCTCTTAACCTCTTCGTGAAGACCCATCTCTCTCCCTTTAGAGTCTCTTTTTAGGCCCACGAAGCACGGACTGTGTTTTGTTCCGCATTCCCTGGCCAGAGCCTAAGTACAGAATAATGACTTGGGAAATATTTGGTCCGTGAATAAATACAGGAAGAACTAAAGAGAAGTCTTAAATTGAACATCCATGTGAGTGGCGGGGGCTTTGAGATAAGCCCATGATTCTTTAACGTGAGGGGAGGTTTAGAAAAGTAGGCCCTGGTCAAACAGACCCAGGTTGTTGTTTTGTTTTTTTAAATTCTCACCTAAGAATATTTTTCTGTTGATTTTTGGAGCAAGTAGAAGGGAGGGAGAAGGGGGGGGGAGAGAGAGAGAGAGAGAGAGAGAGAGAGAGAGAGAGAGA